>JAXIVJ010009853.1:0-49472 GCA_036785665.1 Chirona hameri
TTTCTAAAACATAGACTCGCATATTCGATATAGATTGCGAGAAGTGGCGTGAATTTCTCAAGGGCAGCTCATGATGTTATGACATTGTGTGCTTCGAGAGAAAATGTATAAGGCTCAGAACCAGCGGTGTCGATTTTTCCAAATTATTTGGGGGCCGAACAGGGACGGGTCCAAACTTTGGTTTGAGGCGCTGCCCGACCACAAGGCCAAAACTCGTGTGGCTTTATTTTTGCGTCAAAAACTGATTTTAAACAACTTGCAACCCATTCCTTACATTTTCTTTTACAATCATGAAATGTGTTATTTGTGGCCGATTAGTTCGTTTTGGTAAAACCGTGGCCCTATACACCGCCACGGTTTTACCAAAGCGAACTAAATCCGGCCACAATTAACACATTCATGATTGTAAAAGAAAATGTAAGGAATAGGTGCAAGTTTGTTTTAAATCAGTTTTTGACGCAAAAATAAGCCACACGAGTTTTGGCCTTGTGTCGGACAGCGCCTAAAACCAAAGTTTTGGCCGAGCCTCCCTACCGACCAATGGCTTTCAGAATGGCCGAGAATCAGAATCTCAAACTGGCACAGGGCCCTCTCGAGCCTGGACAATGGCCCTTTTGGGTAAGCCTAGTGAATTCTTAGGTATTGCAAAGGCCCTCTCAGACTCCTTCTCTCAGGCCTCGTAAGGACCCTCTCAGACTCCTCTCATGCCTCGTCAGGACCCTCTCGGACTAACATACAGGTAAAGCCTTCCCGTTCCTGGCAAGGGGCCTCTCGGACTGGACGATGGCCCTCTCAGGTCGATCAATGATCCTCTCAAAGAAGCGGATGTTCATTCGTTCCTCTCTTACCGACATACCCGCGCATTGGTCTCAGCCGAACGCTATTGCCTGGGAGCGGGGGGGGGGGCGTTTTTGCCCCCCTGGTTTTCTTCTGAACCAATAACCGCAGCGAGACGCGCAAGACGCAATCGAAAGCTCTCAATGAGATGCATCCAAGGCATACACGAAATTGTCAAAATAAGGTCACATCTCAGGTCAAAGGTCAAAATGGAGATATTTGAGTTTTTGGGCCATACTTTCCATCCAAAGCCTTAGATTGAGGCTATTATCGCGCAAAAGTGCTCTCAAAAGATATAATACATATCCCGCGTAAGCAAAAGTGAAATTGTAAGCAAAGGTCAAGGTCAAGATCAGGTCACAAAAGGTCCCTATTGGCAAGAGGTATACGAAAGTCATGCGACGCATGTTTTATGGGTTATTCTACACGTATAATTCGATAGTAGCAGCCATTTTCACAAACTGACACCATATAAGGTCATGGTCAGGTCACATATGCTCACAATTTGAAATTCA
Source organism: Chirona hameri (assembly GCA_036785665.1). Classification (NCBI taxonomy): domain Eukaryota; kingdom Metazoa; phylum Arthropoda; class Thecostraca; order Balanomorpha; family Balanidae; genus Chirona; species Chirona hameri. The sequence goes on from JAXIVJ010009853.1 coordinate 1,353, forward strand.
ATAAATTGAAATACAAAAGGCATGTTGCTAGACCAGTTTTGTCTGAGAAATACAGTGCTGGCATGTATTTGTTTGTATCTGGTCACTTTAAAAGCGAAAAACGCAATTAAAAATATGACGTCATGAGTTACTCATACTAAGGGAGCGATAAGTCAGTCAAAAATGCAGATATTGCTTTTAAATTTGGTTTGGGTATTCTCCACATGTGGTTCCTCAACATAACTTCCGTTTTGTTTTTAATGTTTGCACTTTTTATTTTGAGGACATTTTTTCAAACAAATATTTTTTTTTGGGGGGTGGTCAAAAACCAAACTTTTTACAAATCGAGAAACGACATTTTTAATCCTTGCCATTGCTATCTTATAACGTTTTTCGATTACATTTGCTCAAATATGGCATTTGTACGGTCTGTTACATTTTAGCTGATTTTGGTGTAAAACTCGTGCGTAGTGACGTCACTAAATTCCGATATAACTCTATTTTTTAGGCGAAAATGCTTTATTTGTGCACAGAACACGTAAACGTGATTTAGAAGAAGGTAACCGAAGTTTTCACGTTCACAGCGCTATTGGTTGTATAGCTATTGCGAAAATTAATCAGGGTCATTAAACGCCCCCGCCCGTCAATGGCGGGATAAGAAATACACTTGTCAAATTCACAACAACAAAAATCATTTTGTGGATTTTTGTTCCCGAAAAATAAATCCGTTTGGGGAGGGGGAGGGGGTGTGTGTAAAAACACAACATTTCTAAATCCGAGAAAGCCATGTCGAAGAGAATGTCATTTATTTTTCTTTTGACTTTTGTTATTTTAATTTGCTTCCAAACTCTATTTTCTACGATTGTTCAAACATTTATCGTTTTTCCACCTAAATGCCATGACATGACGACATTAAAACGTCATTATCTCTCAAAATCCTACATCAATTGCATGGCATTTTGGTGTGAAGACGTATAATTGATGCAGCATAAGATACCGAAGTTTAACGTTGATATCTATTATAGTTTTCAAGTTATTGAGAAAATCCGGGGGGGGGGGCATGAACACCCTGGATAGGAAAACTCTACGGATTTCGGCCACTTTATTTTGTGAGGCCCCTTTTTACATTTTTTATCAACCTTTCATTAGCTGGGATTAGACCAGGACCCTCAGTATGGGGGCGGCATTTGCTTGGGGGGGGGAGGGGGGGGGGGCGGCATTTGCTTCTGGGGACGCCTATTGTCCGGTTTAGATTAGCGCCTTGTTCCGCTCCATGGGGGTGGCATTTGCCAATAGGCAAATGTACATTTGTCCAATTTAGACGGCGCCTGTTTTACCCCGTGGGGGCGGCATTTGCTTCTAGTCGCGCCTATCCTGTTCCTAAGTCGCCATTTACTTCTAGGAGTGGTAATTGTCCGATTCCCGGGAGTGCCTGTCAGTGGCGTGCGCAGAAATGCACAAAGGACCAAGTCATTGCCTTGAGGCCTGAGGGGCGCCACCCGATCGACAGGGGGCGCTATCAAAATTGGCGAAATTGTGCAGGGGCCGCACCGTGCGGAAGGAGAGGCGCCCCTCTCCCGTCACTAGCCGGAGGGGCTTCTCCACTGGCCAGGGGCGCCGTCACTCGCTGGATGGGCGTGGTCACTGACCGGAGGGGCGCCGTCACTGACCGGAGGGGCGCCGTCGCTGACCGGAGGGGCGCCGTCACCGAGGGTGACAAGATGTTTTCCAAGGGCGGCATTATGCTTTCCGAGGATGGCATAATGCTCTCTGGGCTCTGAGGAGGGCATGATGCCTTCCGAGAGCGGCATAATGCGATCTGAGGGCGGCAACATGCCTTCCGAGGGCGGCAAGATATCTTCCGAGGGGGCATGATGCCTTCAAAGAGCTGCATAATGCGCTTTGAGGGCGGCTGGATGCCTTCCGTGGGCGGCATATTGCGCTCTGAGGGCGGCATAATGTGATTTGAGGGCGGCATAATGTGATCTGAGGGCGGCATAATGTGATCTGAGGGCGGCATAATGTGATCTGAGGGCGGCATAATGTGATCTGAGGGCGGCAAGCTGCCTTCTGAGGGTGCCAGGGTGCCTTTCAAGAGTGTTACGATGCTGTCGGTAGACATCAGGGCGCCCTGGCGGCCTCACGAGAATGCTACGGCGCCTTGGGCGCCGGTAAATCCTTTGCAAGAACGGCGTCGCGGTGCCCGAGGGCGCCGTTTTCTAAGGCAGGGGGCTTCAGCCCTTACGCCCCCCCCCCCTGGATCCGCCATTGTCTGAGAGGGCCTTTGCAATACCTGAGAATTCACTAGGCTTACCCAAAAGGGCCACTGTCAGGCTCGAGAGGGCCCTGTGCCAGTTTGAGATTCTGATTATCGACCCTTCTGAAAGCCATTGGTCGGTCGGAGGCTCGGCCAAAACTTTGGTCCGACACAAGTTCAAAACTCGTGTGGCTTTATTTTTGCGTCAAAAACTGATTTAAAACAAACTTGTACCCATTCCTTACATTTTCTTTTACAATCATGAAATGTGTTATTCGTGGCTGATTTAAGTCGTTTTGGTAAAACCGCGGCGCTGTATAGACCCCCTTGGACCCGTCCCTGTTCGCCCCTCCCCCCCCAAATAATTTGGAAAAATCGACGCCGCTGGTTCTGAGCCTTTTACACTTTCTTTCGAAGCACACAATGTCATAACATTCATAACAGCTGCCTTTTATAAGCTCACGCCACTTCTCGCAATCTATACTAAATATGCGAGTCTGTTTTTAAAAAAAATATTGTTTTTAAAAATTGTTTTTTTGGGTATATCTTGATAATTAAGACAAACCAATGTCATATTCAATATTTTCAGGTACGAATACCGCTATTAGCACATTCACAGCGATTTGGCAAAGTGACTGGTTTCCTTTAACCCGGCATTGACTGGGGGTCTCAGCAGAACGCCATTGACTGAGAGGGGCGTTAAACGCCCCTCACCCCTGGTTATCTTCCGAACCAATGATCGCAGCGAGACGCACAAGGCGGAAAACGAAAGCTCTCAATGAGACAAATCTACAGCATCCTGAACAATGACAACGTGAGGTCAAATTCTCTCGCGCTGACCGACCAGACGGGAAGGGTTACGGCGGCGTTGCTCTTCTCTCCCGAGACAACATCACGGCTGAGAAGCTCAAGATAGCAGCTCCGCCCCCACCCGGACGGCCGCCTGGAGACGCTCTGGGCTCGGGTCACGCTGAACCGCGGCCGGCGGTTGGTGATTGGCTCGGTGTACCGGCCCCCGCGACACACTGCCGCCGCGCTCAGTGCCGCCTTTGCCGACCTCGAGTGTCAGTACCAGCGTGTACTGATGGACTACCCGAACTCCGTCGTAGTGCTGTGTGGTGACTTGAACTGTAATCTGCTCAAATCCGACAGCGATCCAGCCAGTCGGAACCTGAAGCGATTTTTGTCGGATTTCACGCTGTCGCAGCTCGTAAATGTGCCCACCTACTCGACGGGATCGTTGTTAGATGTGTTTATTGTGAACGGACCACATGTTACTCAGTGTGGCACCCGTTTCTGTCATTTCAGTCCTCATCAGTTTGTACGTGCCAAACTTAGCTTGCCTCATCAACGTAGAAAACCAGTAACTGTTCGTTCGAGATGTCTCAAACGTTTAGACCTATCAGCTTTTCATCTTGATCTGAGGGCTGCTGGCTGGAGCCATGTGTTCCGCTCCCATAGCGTCACGGAACAGTGGGACACGTTTATGCAAATATTCATGCCTATCACAGACCGTCTTGCACCTATCCGCGACATCACCATCCGCAATCCCACAGCACCACCTGTGTCTGACGCCACCAGAGACCTAATGGCTCGCCGCCGCCAGGCTCTTACGGTTCACGGCCGCGATTCCTCCGAATATCGCGACCTAAACCGGACAGTGCGATCCGCTGTCCGGCGTGACTCCCGTGACGACATTGGCCGGCGCATCAAGGAGGCGGGCCCCACCTCTGTCTGGAAAAACCTGCGTAGTGTTGTGGGTGACAAAAAGACTGGCCAACGGGTTCTACCATCCATGCCTGCCGAGCAACTTAACCAGTTCTTTGTTAACGTTGGCCCTTGCGTCGCCGCTGAGGTCGCGGAGAGAGGTATGAAGCCTGACCTTCCGTGCCGTGTACCCCGAGTGGTGTCCCGTACCTTCGCTGTGACGCCTGTAAGCCAGGAGGTACTGTGACGCTCGTTACACAGCATGCGCAACTCATCCTCGTGCGGCCATGACGGCATTTGCATTCGAGTCTTGAAAGCCAGCTTTGACGCGATAGCCGATGTTCTCCTGTTCATTGTCAACTCTTGTCTTGCAAACTCCGACTTTCCTGCTTCGTGGAAGCACTCTCTGGTTTTTCCGATCTTCAAGTCCGGCGACTCCTCAAATCCTTCCAATTTCCGACCAATCTCTATCGTACCCGCCATAGCCAAACTCGTAGAGCGCATTGTACAGCGACAGCTGTACTACTTCCTATCCTCCTGCCACCTTTTGTCTCCCACTCAGCACGGCTTCCGACCGGCACATTCCACTGAAACCGCACTTGTCGCGGTCTCTGACCGTATCCTAGCGGCCACTGATAGAGGGGAAATATCGATCCTCTGTTTAATCGATCTTAGTAAGTTCTTTGACACCATAGACCATTCTGTACTGTTAGACAAGCTCAGCCAGCACGGAATCTGCACGTCTTGGTTCCAGGCGTACCTTCACGGTCACACGCAAAGCGCCAGCTTCCCCGACAACGCAAACCAGCGCCACACGTCCGGGCCACTTCCGAATAGCATGGGAGTGTTCCAGGGGTCGGACCTCTCTTGTTTTCGGTATTCTCGAACGATTTGAATCTCTTTGCGCCAGGCCTTGATGTGTTCCAATATGCTGATGACACACAGTTACTCGTCAGCGGCGCGAAATCGGCCCTGCAGGCAGTGATCACACGGCTGGAGACCGGTATCGCCTCACTCGATCGGTGGTTTCGCGCTAATGGACTGAAAGTTAACGCCGACAAAACACAAATCATCACCTTTGGCAGCAATCAAAACATCCGTCATCTTCCACCCGTCATAGTGCATTTTGGCGGTGTGGCCCTGGAATCATGCAGAGAAGTAAAAAATATCGGCGTCACTTTCGACCAGTCCCTCAGCTGGGATAGTCACATCTCAAACCTAACTCGCCGCTGCTTCGGCACACTCACCGGTCTGTCACATCTAAGGCATCATGTTCCCACCCGTGTGGTCGAAATGCTTGTGACGGCCCTGGTCGTGTCTCAGGTAAGATATTGTATCTCTGTTTACGGGAACGGCTCAGGCGGCAATCTAAAACGAATCCACAAGATTATCAACTTTGCTGCTCGTGTTATCTTCGGTCGCTCAAAATATGACCATGTATCTGACCTGAGACAGAGGCTTGTCTGGATGAGCTCTAACGAGCTGGTCCAATATCACACGCTCCGCCTCTTGCATAAGGTCCTGCGAGATGGTGAGCCTGAGTGTCTGGCGAGCGTGTTTCACACCAACCGTTCACGTCGAGAGCGTAGCACAAGGCAGGACTCGCAGCTACATGTCCCTGCGTCTCGTACCAATGCTGGAAAGCGCTGCTTTCATCGACGGGCACCCGTCCTGTATAACGCTCTGCCCTCGGAACTGACTCAACTGCCCGTCAATAGGTTTAATCGCGCTGTTAGTAGGCATCTCATGACTCGGTGACTCTTGTGAGACTGTGTGAATGTTAGTTGAGTTATGTCTGTTGTCATTACCATGTTCACCTTTTTCATCTATTGACGCTGGGCATTATAGCCACGTCGCGTGTGGATCACCCAAAGACGTAAATACATACATACATACAAATGTCAGGTCATGGTCAGGTCAAAGATCAAAAACGGCGTATTTGAGTTTATGGGCCATACTTTCCATCCAAAGCCTTCGATTGCGACCAGTTTCACCCAAAGTGCTGCCAAAGGTATGACACATATTCCGCATGAGCAAAAGTGAGATTGTTGGCCAAGATCAAGGTCGAGGTCAGGTCACAAAAGGTCACTATGCTCAAAATATCTACGAAAGTCATGGAACACATGTTTTATGAGATAGTTTCCACTATAATTCAATAGTGATAGTCATTTTACCACCTGACTTCATTTACGTGAAGTAAATGTCAATTTCAGGTCAAGTTCAGGTCACCGAAGGTCAAAATTTGAAATTGATAAATCTAAACAAACAAAGGCATGTTGCTAGACCAGTTTTGTCTCAGAAATACAGTGGGGACATTTATTTGTCTATATCTAGTCAATAAAGGACAAAAAAACACAATTAGAAAATATGACGTCATGAGTTACCCATACTTTACATGTCAGTCAAAAAAAAGTCAGTCAAAAATATGAATATATCAGTTTGAAATTTGGCATGGTAGTTGTCTGTGTATGGTTCTCTGACATATGTTCCGGTTTTTGGAATATTGTAGAACATTTTGATTTTGTGATAATTAAAAAATACGATTTTTTGGGGGGGTCAAAAACTAAAATTTTCACAAATCTGAGATAGCCAGTTCGTAGCCGTTGCAATTCTATATCTTCTGGCGTTTTTAGATTGCAGTATGCTTCAAATGTGGCATTTGTACGGCCTCGCAAAATTTAGCTGATTTTGGTGTAAAACTCGTGTGTAGTGACATCATTAAATTCGCTATAACTCGACAAAAACTCGACGACATTTCTTCATTTTTGCACACAAGACGTAACAATGATTTATAAGAAGGTACCCGAAGTTTCACGTTGATAACTCTATTAGTTTTTCAGCTATTTCCAAAATTCGTCAGGAGGGGGGGGGGGGGGAGGAGGGGGGTTAACGCCCCCCCCCCCCCCCCCAGTCAATGGCGGGTTAAAAAGAAAAGTAAAAAAAGGTCAAAGAAGCTGGCTGTAAATATATTTAGCGGAAACAAGCAAACGTGTTCAAGACGGACGCGACAGTTCCGCTTGACAACCCATTAAAACATCCTCTAACACCCACTCATGATTTGTTTGATGTGGAACGGCAGTGTCTGAAAACCATCCCGAACCGCCGTGATATCTGGATCGATTCTCGCTCTGTCATGACGTTATATCCGGGTATTAGTGGCCATATCCGTAGCTGGGATAGTGCCGGCTGTATCCGTAGTGCTTGCTGTATCCGTTTCCGTGGTTGTAGCCGGGATAGTGTTGGCTGTAACCGTAGTGTCGGCTGAAGCCGCCGTAGTTGCGTTGGCCGTGGCCGTAGCCGTAGTGGTCATCGCCGTGGATGTAGCTGGCGGTAACCACAGCCAGCAGACAGGCGAACAGAATCACCAGCTGAGGACAAAGAGACGTCAGAGTCGGGATAGAACCATCAGGGTCACCAGATGAGGACAGAAAGACGTCAGAGTCGGCATAGAACCATCAGGGTCACCAGTTGAGGACAGATGGTCAGAGTCGGCATAGAACATCATGATCACCAGTTGAGGACAGAGAGACGTCAGAGTCGGCATAGAACATCAGGGTCACCAGATGAGGACAGAGAGACGTCAGAGTCGGCACAGAACCATCAGGGTCACCAGTTGAGGACAGAGAGACGTCAGAGTCGGGATAGAACCATCAGGATCACCAGATGAGGACAGAGAGACGTCAGAGTCGGCAGAGAACCATCAGGGTCACCAGTTGAGGACAGAGAGACGTCAGAGTCGGCATAGAACCATCAGGGTCACCAGATGAGGACAGAGAGACGTCAGAGTCGGCAGAGAACCATCAGGGTCACCAGTTGAGGACAGAGAGACGTCAGAGTCGGCAGAGAACCATCAGGGTCACCAGATGAGGACAGAGAGACGTCAGAGTCGGCATAGAACCATCATGGTCACCAGATGAGGACAGAGGGACGTCAGAGTCGGAATATAACCATCAGGGTCACCAGCTGAGGACAGAGGGACGTCAGAGTCGGCATAGAACATCAGGGTCACCACACGAAGACGGAAGGAATGATAACCCCAATGCAAAACACAGACACGTATGTTATTTTTACTTCGACGGGCTTTTACATTGACACAAATTATTATAAAATCTAAAGTTTTTTGCATAAGGCACACTAAACAAAGGCTTGCTCCGTGTTCAGATTGCCGAGCGTTTTTGAGCCATGCATCCAGCCATCAAACCACTCGGGGCGCTGTTATTACTATCTCGTCAATTACTATCTCGACTCGACAGAGTAATATTCTCCATTTGTAAGCCATTCATGACATATATGAATATCATGAAACAGAGACTGCGAAAAGCATACACACCTTCATGTTGGAATTGCTGTAGTACTGGAAGACACCCTGACCCTGCCGTGAGTGAACTGCCGACTGTTAACAACAGCCAGCTTTTATATGGGCGGACATGGTTAGTCCGGGGATCCGCAGCACTGCGAACAGTAATTGGTGTGCAGTGGTTTGTTTCAGTCAGTTCTGTCCGGCATCGTGAGTGACCCTCAAGGTGAACCACGCCCCCCTCCTGCTCCCACGGTTAGCTGCCCCGCTCTGGGCTGATGTGTAGTGTCGCTTGGTCTGTCGTGGCAGGCCTTCTGTGACTTCTGTGACCACTTGTCTCCATCAGCACTAATGCATGTATTTGATAGCGAGCACGTGTTGTCTGATGGCTCTGGTACATGACGACGAAGTTCGCTCTAGTTGGATTTCGACTGAAGACACCGTCCAAATGTTGATTGTTTATCGTTTATTTGACTCCAGTACATCCATAACACTGACATTTGTGTCACGCAAACGCGTGAAGCAGCGCTCGTAAGACATAGGTATTTGCTGTTAAGACCGACAGCATAAAACCTCACATATACGGTCAAACATAATGTTAAATATCATACGTGGTTGGTGGCATCTGCAACATTTATACGGGTACCAAGGCTCGTAAATTTAATCGTGTTTGAAGGCCCATGCATAACTCTTCCGTTCCATCTATGTGCGTATAGTGACGCCCGTGGACATTGAAACCTCGGGCTCATTATGCCTAGTCGGGTGGCCGAGCAACCGTTCGTGTGCGGAGTATCATGCATAGGTGATATCGGACAAAACAACACTTGAACCACGGAAACCTAAGGCTTATTATGTATAGTTATAATGACTGCGCAAATACAGGTGCCCCCGGTAGCAAATGGGTGCGCCACAAACCTAATCTAGCCTTCGGTTGAGTTGCCAGCGTTTTTAACCGAAACCAGTCCTCCAGAGGACCCCATCTCGGACATATGGAACTGTGCCACGACGATGATGTAGGTGAGGATGGTGGAGAAGGTGCTGAGCAGGGTGGAGCGCCGCCAAAGTCGGTACAGACCAAGTACAAACCGGTACAGACTGCACCCAATGACGGCGCCCCGCTGTACAGTGACGGCACCCCTCCGTCTAATGACGGCGCCCATCTGAACAGTAACAGCGTCCCTTCGGCTAGTGACGGCGCCCATCTGGCCAGTGATGGCACTCCTCTGGCCAGTGCCGCCACTCTTGCGGCCAGTGACGACGCCCGACCGGCCAGTTACATTACCCTTCGGCCAATGGGCACAGGCAGTGGCGGCACCCTTCCAGCCAGTGACGGCGCCCCTCCGGCCAATGACCGCTGGAGGTACGAGGCTCTCTCAGGCCTCGACAATCGCCCTCTCAGACCAGCCTGGGATCCGCTCAGGCATGGCAAGGGTTCTGTCAGGCCTATAAATCATCTAAGGTCCCCTCATGCCGCACGAGGGCCCCTCAGGCCGACATGGGGCCCGTTCAATCCGACCGAGTTCTCCTTCAGGCCGATTGAGGTCCTCTCAAGCCGACCAAGGACCGCTCAGGTTGACTGGGCCCATCAGGCCGACCAAGCTCCCCTTTGGGACGCCAGAGGATCCACACAAACCGACCGTGGGCCCCTCACGCCAACCAAAGGCCCCTCAGACGGAACATAAGGGCCCATAAGCTGACAAAGGGTCTCCTCAGGCTGACAAAGGGCTCCCTCAGACCTAGGGCTCCTCAGACCGAGTGATGGCCCTAAAGCTGACCCTTTGTGAATTTCTACGCACGCCACTGAGTGTCACTCATGGGAGACAAGAAGAACAATACTTTCTGTGACGATGTTCCTTCAATTGAGGTAGAATGAATTTATCACTCCGGACGGGGCAGGGGCTGCCCTAAATGACTTTCCCGCTAAAAAAGCTGTATGCCGAGACGGGGAAGCTCCTGGACTTACGGTGAACGGGCTATCCTCATGATGTCAGCTAAAGCTGAGCGCATATTTGTATTTGGTTCCAACCTTACGTTCGAATGCGTTTCGCGCCGACACCATAGTGTCGGCGCCCTTCGCTAAGCAGAGCTGTTTGCATGGACCATATCCGATCGCGCAATATTTGCTGACAGGCGGAATTTAAAGTCATGGATTTACGTGTCACAAACTTTCGGCATGGTCCTCCCCGCGCATTGACTTCATCTTACTCCGGCCGCTGCCAACGACGCAGGTCATCCCAGTCAAGAGTAAATAGGACGAGTTAGCACGATTCGCTGCGCCAGCCCCATGCATCAACTTCAACATCTCTCCCTGCAAACTCTTCTTGGTGCAAGAAGAAGTCAGGCGGGCGCGATTGTCAAATGCGCTACGCAGGCACGTAGCCAGGATTTTTATCAGGGAGGGGGGGGGGGTCCACCTGGTAGTAAAACAATCGCTCCTCAGCCATATCTTGTTGACTGGGGGGGGGGGGTAGGGTCGGGTTTCACAGAATCTCATTTTACCTAGTGTGCATTTATTTTGCTCAGGGGGGGGTGGGGGCATGGTTCCCGTCCCCCCTCCCCCTTGGATACATGCCTGGCGCTACGGGGAAGGACTTCAACAAGCACCGCAGCGACGTGCTACGATGGAATTTGGACGACAGGCGCCTCTTCGTCCATGGAAGATGGAAGCGTCGGCATCTGATGGAAGTGGTAGACAATAATGTCTATCACTTCCATCAGAGATAGATTCAGGCAGAGATAGGGCTAGGCAGATTTCGGCAGGTCAGAGAGGAGATAGAGAGAGGGGGTATATTTCGGCAGGCCAGAGAGAAGTGAATGACCTAGCCGTGGCAGAATTAGTCACATCCACGATCGCACTCGAATATACGTACTGCTGACGAAAATGTGTGCTACTGACGGACGGCATACCTACATGTGAGAGTGCTATACAAATAAATTCAGTATCTTTTTTTAAATACATTTATAATTTTGCTTTTTCGAAGAAAGAAAAAACTGCAAATGAGTAAGCCTAAGAGAGTTTACAATTTATACAGGAAAATGTAGTTGATTAATTAACCTTTAACGCCCCTCTAGGCCCATAGCGTCCCCTTTGACGGCGAAAATGCCGCCCCTGGGTCAGCCGCCCACCCCATTCGGAAAATTCCTAGATCCGCTCCTGAGTATGTTTAAAGAAACGGCGCCCCAATTTCCCCGGAAAAAAATGCGCCCCTGCTCCCCGAAAAAAAATGCGCCCCTATGCCCTGCCGCCCCCCCCCCCCCCCCCTTTAAAAATCTTGGATCCGCCCCTGGGGGCGACAAGGTTGTCGTGGAAAAATTGCAATGTCGCGCCAAAATAACTCATTATTGTAACACATTAAAACCATTTTGACAGTGCTATGATTTGGGGGGGCGCCCTCCATGGCTTTGGGGGCGCCCTCCATTGGTTTTTGGGCGCCCTCCTCAGATTCGGGGTGTACCTCATCGCGTTTGAGGACGCACTTCCGAGTTTTGAGGGTGCCCTTCAGAAGGTCCGAAGTTCGGGATGCTTCTCGGGCATCGAGATCCCGTCTCCGAAATTGCGGGCGCCAGGCGAAATCATGTAACTTTCAAATATCTCTGACAAACACTGTGGCTTCGACACGACCACAAACATTTTTTGGGGGCAGGACGAGACCTGATGACTTTACCTGAGATGACCTGGGGTCACATTGTTTACACAATGTGGTTAATGGAGGCCCAAATAGCTGTGCCAAATGTAGCGGCGCTGCGCGTCGCCGTTTACCCGCTATTTCCGAAAAACCTCAGGGTTCAAAATGACCCCACACCAGGGCGAGGGTTAAAACAAACTTCCCTCAGTAAACTAGTAAAGTTGTATATATTTTCGCATAAATTACCAAATGTGTCAATTTTAAAAAAAATTAGGCGGTTTGGGGAGCATTATTCGTTTGGGCGGGCTGGAGTTTGGCCCACCAAACTCCAGCCCGCCCCGGCCCGGGCCCATGAACACCAAGCCCAGGCCCAAACCAGGCCCGGTCAAATGCATAATATTGAGGACCAGACCCGGCCGTGTCCGTTCAGATTAAGCATTCCATTATTTTCACAAAATTTGCAATAATTATCCCTAGCATTTTTACTTGTATACTATAAATATGAAACAATGCACCAACTATGCTAACCCAAAAAACAAAAAGTTTCAGCCACAGCAACAGCGTGTAGGTGTTGCTGTAGAAGTGAACTGCTGGTTAAAGTATTTTTAAGCTCTGACTTGAGCTTGCGCGCATTACTTCAACATTCTCAGCCCAGGCCCGTCCAGATCTCGGTGATTTCCTTAAAAATGAGGCCCGGCCCAGGCCCGGCCCATAACCCATAGGGCCATGGGCCATAATAGTGCTAGGTACGTGGTAAAGTCAGACTAAAGCTTCGTAAGTCCGGGAATTTATTAGCTAAAATTGTAATACATATTCGAAATATATGTCAGGCTTGTGATAAAGCAAAGAGTGCTGTTAAAAATACAAATAATGATAACTCGTTTGCATTTATTTCGAAAACATCTCCAATCCGAAAGGTGAAGTACAGAATCTCATAAAATCACCGACAGGACGAATATCAATAAGTAAATACAGACGACAGTACTAATTGGTTACTTATAGAAATATTATCAACCACCCACTCATGCTTTGTTTGATGTGGAACGGCAGTGTCTGAAAACCGTCCCCAACCGCCGTGATGTCTGGATCAATTATCGCCCTGTCATGACGGTATATCCGGTTATTAGTGGCCATATCCGAGGATGGGATAGTGTCGGCTGTATCCGTAGTGCTTGCTGTATCCGTTTCCGTGGTTGTAGCCGGGATAGTGTTTGCTGTAAGCGTAGTGCCGGCTGTAGCCGCCGTAGTTGCGTTGGCCGTGGCGGTATCCGTAGTGGTCATCGCCGTGGATGTAGCTGGCGGTAACCACAGCCAGCAGACAGACGAACAGAATCACCAGCTGAGGACAGAGAGACGTCAGAGTCGGCATAGAACATCAGGGTCACCAGATGAGGACATAGTGACGTCAGAGTCGGCATAGAACATCAGGGTCACCAGATGAGGACAGAGAGACATCAGAGTCGTCACAGAACCATCAGGGTCACCAGTTGAGGACAGAGAGACGTCAGAGTCGGGATAGCACCATCAGGGTCACCAGCGGAGGACAGAGAGACCTCATAGTCGGGATAGAACCATCAGAATCACCAGCTGATGACGGAGAGACGTCAGAGTCGGCATAGAACCGTCAGGGTCACAAGCTGAGGACAGAGAGGCGTCAGAGTCGGGATAGAACATCAGGGTCACAAGATGAGGACAGAGAGACGTCAGAGTCGGGATATAACCATCAGGATCGCCAGCTGAGGACAGAGAGACGTCAGAGTCGGGATAGCACCATCAGGGTCACAAGCTGAGGACAGAGAGACGTCAGAGTCGGGATATAACCATCAGGATCGCCAGCTGAGGACAGAGAGACGTCAGAGTCGGGATATAACCATCAGGGTCACCAGTTGAGGACAGAGAGACGTCAGAGTCGGGATAGCACCATCAGGGTCACCAGCGGAGGACAGAGAGACCTCATAGTCGGGATATAACCATCCGGATCACCAGATGAGGACAGAGAGACAACAGAGTCGGGATAGAACATCAGGATCACCAGATGAGGACAGAGAGGCGTCAGAGTCGGGATAGAACCATCAGGGTCACCAATTGAGGACAGAGAGACGTCAGAGTCGGGATAGCACATCAGGGTCACCAGATGAGGACAGAGAGACGTCAGAGTCGGGATAGCACATCAGGGTCACCAGCTGATGACAGAGAGACGTCAGAGTCAGCACAGAACCATGAGAGTCATCAGTTGAGGACAGAGAGACGTCAGAGTCGGCACATAACCATAAGGGTCACCAGTTGAGGACAGAAAGACGTCAGGGTCGGCACAGAACCAACAGAATCACCAGCTGAGAACAGAGAGACGTCAGCGTCGGGATAGAACATCAGGGTCACCAATTGAAGACTGAGAGACGTCAGAGTCGGGATAGCACCGTCAGAGTTACCAGTTGAGGACCATACTGTTGCTAATTTTGCCACGAGACAATTAAACTTAGCATTCGCAAACTTAAAACCAGGCACTTCAATTTAATACCGTAATATTTGATTAACCGAGGCCCGGCCCAGGCCCGGCCCATAACCCATAGGGCCATGGGCCATAATAGTGCTAGGTACGTGGTAAAGTCAGACTAAAGCTTCGTAAGTCCGGGAATTTATTAGCTAAAATTGTAATACATATTCGAAATATATGTCAGGCTTGTGATAAAGCAAAGAGTGCTGTTAAAAATACAAATAATGATAACTCGTTTGCATTTATTTCGAAAACATCTCCAATCCGAAAGGTGAAGTACAGAATCTCATAAAATCACCGACAGGACGAATATCAATAAGTAAATACAGACGACAGTACTAATTGGTTACTTATAGAAATATTATCAACCACCCACTCATGCTTTGTTTGATGTGGAACGGCAGTGTCTGAAAACCGTCCCCAACCGCCGTGATGTCTGGATCAATTATCGCCCTGTCATGACGGTATATCCGGTTATTAGTGGCCATATCCGAGGATGGGATAGTGTCGGCTGTATCCGTAGTGCTTGCTGTATCCGTTTCCGTGGTTGTAGCCGGGATAGTGTTTGCTGTAAGCGTAGTGCCGGCTGTAGCCGCCGTAGTTGCGTTGGCCGTGGCGGTAGCCGTAGTGGTCATCGCCGTGGATGTAGCTGGCGGTAACCACAGCCAGCAGACAGACGAACAGAATCACCAGCTGAGGACAGAGAGACGTCAGAGTCGGCATAGAACATCAGGGTCACCAGATGAGGACATAGTGACGTCAGAGTCGGCATAGAACATTAGGGTCACCAGATGAGGACAGAGAGACGTCAGAGTCGGCATAGAACATCAGGATTACCAGCTGAGGACAGAGAGACGTCAGAGTCGGCATAGAACCATCAGAATCACCAGATGAGGACAGAGAGACGTCAGAGTCGGCATAGAACATCAGGATTACCAGCTGAGGACAGAGAGACGTCAGAGTCGGCATATAACATCAGGGTCACCAGCTGAGGACAGAGAGACGTCAGAGTTGGCATATAACATCAGGGTCACCAGCTGAGGACAGAGAGACGTCAGAGTTGGCATAGAACATCAGGGTCACAAGATGAGGACAGAGAGACGTCAGCGTCGGGATATAACCATCAGAATCACCAGCTGAGGACAGAGAGACGTCAGAGTCGGCATAGAACATCAGGGTCACCAGCTGAGGACAGAGAGACGTCAGAGTCGGGATAGAACCATCAGGATCACCAGATGAGGACAGAGAGACGTCAGAGTCGGCAGAGAACCATCAGGGTCACAAGATGAGGACAGAGAGACGTCAGAGTCGGCATAGAACATCAGGGTCACCAGCTGAGGACAGAGAGACGTCAGAGTCGGGATAGAACCATCAGAATCACCAGCTGATGACAGAGAGACGTCAGAGTCGGCATATAACCACCAGGATCACCAGATGAGGACAGAGAGACGTCAGAGTCGGGATAGAACCATCAGAATCACCAGATGATGACAGAGAGACGTCAGAGTCGGCATATAACCACCAGGATCACCAGATGAGGACAGAGAGACGTCAGAGTCGGGATAGAACCATCAGAATCACCAGATGAGGACAGAGAGACGTCAGAGTCGGGATAGAACATCAGGGTCAACAGTTGAGGACAGAGAGACGTCAGAGTCGGCATAGAACCATCAGGGTCACCAGATGAGGACAGAAAGACGTCAGAGTCGGCACAGAACCATGAGAGTCATCAGTTGAGGGCAGAGAGATGTCAGAGTCGGCACAGAACCATCAGGATCACCAGCTGAGGACAGAGAGACAACAGAGTCGGGATAGAACCATTAGGGTCACCAGCTGAGGACAGAGAGGCGTCAGAGTCGGGATAGAACCATCAGGGTCACCAGTTGAGGACCATACAGTTGCTAATTTTGCCACGGGACAATTAAACTTAACATTTGCAAACTTAAAACCAGGCACTTAATTTAAAATAGTAATATTTGATTAACCGAAGCTAATGTCAGATGAACATTTGGCAAACGAAATGTTGACAGCACAGACGAATATCAATAGGTATCAACATCAGAAGTGTATTACCTAGATGAGGTAGGCAGGCACACAAACCTGAACACATCACCGAGCCAATACCGCTTATAAAACCGGTGCCTATTTTTTTACGCAAGGAGCATACGAACCTTCATGTTGGGGTTGCTGTAGTACTGGAAGACACTCCGCTGTGAGTGAAGTGCCGACTGTTAACAGCCAGCTTTTATATGGGCGGACATGGCTAGTCCGGGGTTCCGCAGCAGTGCAAACAGTATTGGTGTACAGTGGTTTTTTGCAGTCAGTTCTGTCCGGCATCGTGAGTGACCCTCATTGTGAACCACGCCCCCCTCCTCTCCCTCCCCTCCAACGGTTACCTGACCCGCTCTGGGCTGATAGGTGGTGAAGCCCGGTCTGTCTCAGTAGATCTCTGATTATTGTCATCACTTGTTTTTTATATTGAATGTTACGGAATATCGTCGATAACGGGCAGATGTATGCGATGGCTCTGGTCTCTACGAATTTCTCCCTCGTTTGATTTGCTCTTAAGGCACTGTCCATAATTCCTTTGTGAGTCGTTTATTTGTCGCCATTAAATCCATCATGCTGACGGTTATGCGACGCAAAACGCTTGAAGCAACATTCAGTTAAGAGATATTTGTTGTTAAACCGACAGCGAACACTCTGGATGCTGGGAGGGGACACTCCACTTCCCTGACCGACACATAGTTATATTGTGTATAGTTATACATTAGTGACAAGTGCAGCTTTATCGCAGACATTTGGCGTCATACAATATGTTGCACATTTTAAATGGTACGGTAGGCTTCATTCCATAGGTTCACTACTATATCATTATATAAAGGTACGTACAGGCAGTTTTTACGTCACGGCACCTTGATTCGTCCAATAGCCTTGGGGCCAGCGCTTTACCTGTTTTAGGCCGTGGACACCTGGGGCCGACTATGAAGTGTCTTATGTCCGTATTGTCAACCACAGCCGACAATATCGTGCTTTGAATTACAGTGATGTGCAGACAAAATACAATAGGTGGTTTATGGCTCTAGTGTTTGTTCGAACCCATCGCCAGGCACACTGTTCAGATTGGTTATAACTATAAATATAATATGCAGTAGGTACTGTTGCGTATATGTAAATGTATGTGTGATTGTTCTTTTTATCAAACCAAGAACGTCTTCCGGCACAGTGTCCGAAATCTCGACATGCACGATGCCAGTGATTATCTGCCCAGCAACTAAGCATTCGAACGTGATGTCACAACAGCCAAC
Source organism: Chirona hameri (assembly GCA_036785665.1). NCBI lineage: Eukaryota > Metazoa > Arthropoda > Thecostraca > Balanomorpha > Balanidae > Chirona > Chirona hameri. The sequence continues at coordinate 19,021 of JAXIVJ010009853.1, forward strand.
TAACGACAACGACGACCGTCCGTAGTGGTTAGTTGAACTCCAGCCGACTCCCAGACAAACATTCAACAACAGAACAGACAACCGAAACCTAGCCTTCAGTTGTGTTACCAGCGTTTCCAGCCGAAATGAGTACTCCAGAGGACCCCATCTCGGACGTCTGGAACTGTGCCGCGACGATGATGTATAGGTGAGGATGGCGGAGAAGATGCTGAGCAGGGTGGAGCGCCGACACCTAAGCCTAGCCTTCAGTTGTGCTACCAGCGTTTTCAGCCGAAATCAGTCCTCCAGAAGACCTCATCTCGGACGTCTGGAACTATGCCGCGACGATGATGTCTCGGACGTCTGGAACTGTGCCACGACGATGATGTATAGGTGAGGATGGCGGAGAAGATGCTGAGCAGGGTGGAGCGCCGCCACAGTCGGTACAGACCGAGGTCACCCAGCGTGTCAAGGTCACGAGCCACCAACTTCGGCAGCAGGACCACCTCAGCGGTCAGCAGGGGCCGCCGCTGCCACTCCAGCTGCAGCAGCAGGTCACGACTGCGGCCCAGCCGGGTCAGCACGAGCTGACACGTCTCGCACGGCCCGATAAGGGTCAACACAACCCCGGGGATGTATTTGATCAGCGTGGAGAGTGAGTTGGCACCCATGGTGGAAAAGTTGGTGACGTGCAACACCAGGATGATCTACAGGCCCACACCATACAACATGACGGCGATCAGCTCTGCCGTCATGCTGGAGGTCAGGAGGAAGGTCACTTAAGGGAGACGCTGCTGGAGCTCTCCAATGCGCTACAAACGGGCAGTGTCCGCCGGACGATTGCCGTCGGCCATGACTTCGAGCTGGCGGCTCGGTGTTCACAGCACGAAAGCCAGAGGCGATCAGGTGTCCGTCGAAAATGAACTTGACGGCGACCAGTCGGACGCAAATAACAGCGAAGTCATAGACTAAGAGACCCAGGAGCCATTTAAGACAAACAGTGGTGGTGGTTCCGCAATCAGTCAAGATCCGGCTTATTTCGGTCACAAAGCAAGTGACCACCAGCAAAACTGTTAGCGCCCACACGCACTCGCCGGTACGGTTTGGCTTCCTCTGCGACGCTGCCAGTTCTGGAATCTTATCCAAGTCCTGTAGTACATCGCAAACTCGCGACAGCAAAACTGGGTACTTCCGACGACCGTAGATAAGCGTTACGGAGAGGGTGAACCCCAGCTGGCTGCGTTCATCATCATCATCACGTTTATTAACAGAAAGGAGAAGTGAATACAAATTAAGGGTGAGTTGGCATTCGGTATTTCTAGAAAACCAACGTTGTAATGCGCCTCGAAAAAAACGATATCCTTGACCGCGCTGAAGTAGAAATATGCCAAAGCCTATCTGTATGCTGTAGAAATTGCTCCACGTTTGCAAGCCGAAGAGCGCCACGGCGTAGAGGATCGAGAGATCCATCAGGGGCAGGCCGAGAGGCCAGTGACGCGGAGCAGGACGATGAAGTCCCGAGACGCTGCCGTGAAGACACTGTCTTGCTCGGGTGCCTCGCTGTTGGGCTTGGTGGCCTCCACGTCCCCTTTTGGATCTGAAGAGACATCATTCGATCGCTTACTCGCACACTCCATGGTCAGTATAATATAAGGGAGACTTGATTGTTGAATTCTGAGGCTCCGGTCAGCTCTTTACTTCTTGCAGGACACAGGAGGGCCGATGATTCAAGGCCAGTCGGATAAGTCTGGTCAGACACGAACCCAATGAGTGACTTGGGACTTTGATGAGTCGGGTCGGATCCAGGATTTCATGGGACGAGGGAGGGGGGGGGGGGGGGGTAACAGGCCCGAGGGGCTCATTTTTCGGCACCTGACGGGGGCCCCATGGTCAATGGTCATATGAGGGGCGACAAGGTTGTCATGGAAAAATTGCAATGTCACGCCAAAATAACTCATTATTGTAACACACCAAAACCATTTTGACAGTCCCATTATTTGGAGGGCGCCCTCCATGGCTTTGGGGGCGCCCTCCATTGGTTTTTGGGCGCCCTCCTCATATTCGGGGTGCACCTCATTGCGTTTGTGGGCGCACTTCCGAATTTCGAGGGCGCCCTTCCGAAGGTCCGAAGTTCGGGAGGCTTTTCGGGCATCGAAACGCCCTCTCCGAAATTTGGGGCGCTAGGCGAAATCATGTAACTTTCAAATATATCGGAAAAACGCTGTGGTTTTGACACGACCACAAACATTTTGGAGGTAGAACGTGACCTGGTGACTATACCTGAGATGACATGGGGTCACATTGTTTACACAATGTGGTTAATGGAGGCCCAAAGAGCGGTGCCAAATGTGGCGGCGCTGCGCGTCGCCGTTTTCCGGCTATTTCCTAAAAACCTCAGGGGTCAAAATGACCCCCACAACAGGTCGAGGGTTAAAAAAAATCCCTCAGTAAATTAGTAAAGTTGCCTATATTTTCGCATAAATTACCAAATGTGTCAATTTTTCAAAAATGTCAGGCGGTTTGGGGAGCAGTGTTTGTCACGGGACTACCAAACCCCAGCCCGGCCCGGCCCGGGCCCAAGAACACCAAGCCCAGGCCCGGACCAGGCCCGGTCAAATTCATAATATTGAGGCCCAGACCCGGTCCTGCCCGTTCAGATTAATCATATAATTATTTTCATAAAACTTGCTATCATTATCCCAAGCATTTTTACTTGTATACTATAAATATGAAACAATGCACCAACTATGCTAACCCAAAAAACAAAAAGCCTCAGCCACAGCAACAGTGTGTAGGTGTTGCTGTGGAAGTGAACTGCTGGTTAAAGTATGTTTAAGCTCTGACTTGAGCTTGCGCGCATTACTTCAACATTCTCAGCCCAGGCCCGTCCAGAGCCCGGTGATTTCCTTAAAGTTGAGGCCTGGCCCAGGCCCGGCCCATGACCCATAGGGCTATGGGCCATAATAGTGCTAGGTACGTGGGAAAGTCAGACTAAAGCTTCGTAAGTCCGGGAATTTATTAGCTAAAATTGTAAGACATATTTGAAATATATGTCAGGCTTGTGATAAAGCAAATAGCGCTGTTAAAAATACAAATGATGATAACTCGTTTGCATTTATTTCGAAAACATCTCCAATCCGAAAGGTGAAGTACAGAATCTCATAAAATCACCGGCAGTACGAATATCAATAAGTAAATACAGACGACAGTACTAATTGGTTACTTATAGAAATATTATCAAGCACCCACTCATGCTTCGTTTGATGTTGAATGGCAGTGTCTGAAAACCATCCCGAACCGCCGTGATATCTGGATCAATTGACGGTAATTGACGGTAATTGAAATTGTCAATTGACGGCCTGTCATGACGGTATATCCGGTTATTAGTGGCCATATCCGTAGCTGGGATTTCATGGATTTCATGGCAGGATTTCATGGGACGAGGGAGGGGGGGGGGGGGGGTAACAGGCCCGAGGGGCTCATTTTTCGGCACCTGACGGGGGCCCCATGGTCAATGGTCATATGAGGGGCGACAAGGTTGTCATGGAAAAATTGCAATGTCACGCCAAAATAACTCATTATTGTAACACACCAAAACCATTTTGACAGTCCCATTATTTGGAGGGCGCCCTCCATGGCTTTGGGGGCGCCCTCCATTGGTTTTTGGGCGCCCTCCTCATATTCGGGGTGCACCTCATTGCGTTTGTGGGCGCACTTCCGAATTTCGAGGGCGCCCTTCCGAAGGTCCGAAGTTCGGGAGGCTTTTCGGGCATCGAAACGCCCTCTCCGAAATTTGGGGCGCTAGGCGAAATCATGTAACTTTCAAATATATCGGAAAAACGCTGTGGTTTTGACACGACCACAAACATTTTGGAGGTAGAACGTGACCTGGTGACTATACCTGAGATGACATGGGGTCACATTGTTTACACAATGTGGTTAATGGAGGCCCAAAGAGCGGTGCCAAATGTGGCGGCGCTGCGCGTCGCCGTTTTCCGGCTATTTCCTAAAAACCTCAGGGGTCAAAATGACCCCCACAACAGGTCGAGGGTTAAAAAAAATCCCTCAGTAAATTAGTAAAGTTGCCTATATTTTCGCATAAATTACCAAATGTGTCAATTTTTCAAAAATGTCAGGCGGTTTGGGGAGCAGTGTTTGTCACGGGACTACCAAACCCCAGCCCGGCCCGGCCCGGGCCCAAGAACACCAAGCCCAGGCCCGGACCAGGCCCGGTCAAATTCATAATATTGAGGCCCAGACCCGGTCCTGCCCGTTCAGATTAATCATATAATTATTTTCATAAAACTTGCTATCATTATCCCAAGCATTTTTACTTGTATACTATAAATATGAAACAATGCACCAACTATGCTAACCCAAAAAACAAAAAGCCTCAGCCACAGCAACAGTGTGTAGGTGTTGCTGTGGAAGTGAACTGCTGGTTAAAGTATGTTTAAGCTCTGACTTGAGCTTGCGCGCATTACTTCAACATTCTCAGCCCAGGCCCGTCCAGAGCCCGGTGATTTCCTTAAAGTTGAGGCCTGGCCCAGGCCCGGCCCATGACCCATAGGGCTATGGGCCATAATAGTGCTAGGTACGTGGGAAAGTCAGACTAAAGCTTCGTAAGTCCGGGAATTTATTAGCTAAAATTGTAAGACATATTTGAAATATATGTCAGGCTTGTGATAAAGCAAATAGCGCTGTTAAAAATACAAATGATGATAACTCGTTTGCATTTATTTCGAAAACATCTCCAATCCGAAAGGTGAAGTACAGAATCTCATAAAATCACCGGCAGTACGAATATCAATAAGTAAATACAGACGACAGTACTAATTGGTTACTTATAGAAATATTATCAAGCACCCACTCATGCTTCGTTTGATGTTGAATGGCAGTGTCTGAAAACCATCCCGAACCGCCGTGATATCTGGATCAATTGACGGTAATTGACGGTAATTGAAATTGTCAATTGACGGCCTGTCATGACGGTATATCCGGTTATTAGTGGCCATATCCGTAGCTGGGATAGTGTCGGCTGTATCCGTAGTGCTTGCTGTGTCCGTTTCCGTGGTTGTAGCCGGGATAGTGTTGGCTGTAACCGTAGTGTCGGCTGAAGCCGCCGTAGTTGCGTTGGCCGTGGCCGTAGCCGTAGTGGTCATCGCCGTGGATGTAGCTGGCGGTAACGACAGCCAGCAGACAGGCGAAAATAATCACCAGCTGAGGACAGAGAGACGTCAGAGTCGGGATAGCACATCAGGGTCACCAGATGAGGACAGAGAGACGTCAGAGTCGGCATAGAACATCAGGGTCACAAGATGAGGACAGATGGTCAGAGTCGGCATAGAACATCATGATCACCAGTTGAGGACAGAGAGACGTCAGAGTCGGCATAGAACATCAGGGTCACCAGTTGAGGACAGAGAGACGTCAGAGTCGGCACAGAACCATCAGGGTCACCAGTTGAGGACAGAGAGACGTCAGAGTCGGGATAGCACCATCAGGGTCACCAGCGGAGGACAGAGAGACCTCATAGTCGGGATATAACCATCCGGATCACCAGATGAGGACAGAGAGACAACAGAGTCGGGATAGAACCATCAGAATCACCAGATGAGGACAGAGAGGCGTCAGAGTCGGGATAGCACCATCAGGGTCACCAGCTGAGGACAGAGAGACGTCAGAGTCGGCACAGCACCATGAGAGTCATCAGTTGAGGACAGAGAGACGTCAGAGTCGGCACATAACCATAAGGGTCACCAGTTGAGGACAGAAAGACGTCAGGGTCGGCACAGAACCAACAGAATCACCAGATGAGGACAGAGAGACGTCAGAGTCTGGATATAACCATCAGGGTCACCAGATGAGGACAGAGAGGCGTCAGAGTCGGGATAGCACCATCAGGGTCACCAGCTGAGGACAGAGAGGCGTCAGAGTCGGGATAGAACCATCAGGGTCACCAGATGAGGACAGAGAGACGTCAGAGTCGGGATAGAACCATCAGGGTCACCATTTGAGGACAGATAGACGTCAGAGCCGGCACAGAACCATCAAAATCACCAGCTGAGGACAGAGAGGCGTCAGAGTCGGGATATAACCATCAGGGTCACCAGATGAGGACAGAGAGGCGTCAGAGTGACTGGCTGTCGGGTCGCTCTCAGTCCATCCAAGGCAGCTCAACCCTCCCAGTAACCCACGGAGTGGTTCAAGGATCACTTTTAGGCCCCAAATTATTTTTGATTTTTACAAATGACCTCCCGTCCTATTTGCCACACGGTAAACAGGTCATGTATGCGGATGATGTACAGTTTTTGGACTGTGACGCTCCTGCTTACCTCAGTGCTCTAAAGCAGCGCATCGATCAGACGATGTCAGTGGCACTTGACTGGTTTACACAGAACCGGCTCAAAATTAATCCAAACAAAACCGATTTACTTTTGGTAAGATCGTCCCGCCGTGTCCTCCATCACCAGTTTTCCGCACGCTTTGGGGACGTAGATATAAAGCCGTCAGACCACGCAAAAATTCTTGGCATATTTTTGGACTCCAACATGACGTGGGAAAAACAAGTTTCTCAAGTAACTCGTCGTTGCTTTAACATTCTAGTAGGACTCTCAAAATTGAGGCATAAAATCCCCCGTGAAACAAAACAACTTCTGGTCAAGTCGCTCGTTTTCCCCCACATACAGTACTGCCTCACTGTATGGGGTAGCTGTAACGTAACGCAAAAGAAAAGAGTCCAAAAGATTATTAACTTTGCCGCGCGCATCATAACTGGTTTCAAAAGAAATCAGCACATTTCACCTGCCCTGAGAGACCTTGGATGGCTGAAAGTGGACGGTATGATCGCTGAGCGCGACGTGGCAATGCTGTCTAGATTGTTGTGTTCGACTGCGACGCCGCCCGCCCTGACTGCAGGAATACAGAAGCGCTCAGATGTGTCGCTGCGCGCGACCCGCGCCTCAGAGGCAGGAGCACTGCACGCTCCCAGGGTACGAACTGAGGCCGCTAAGCGTGCATTTGCGTACAGATCAGTCATGACTTGGAACAGATTGCCCGCCGACGTCAGAACATCAGAGTCTGTCATTACGATTCGTACCGCTGCTAAGAAATGGCTCTTTGCAAGCGAGGACTGTGACTGAGGTTTTGATGTAAGCTGTAGTTAGTTGCAATTGGATTTTAATCATAGTGTGTTTTTGCGATGTATTTTACGATGTATTTTACAATGTATTTTATTTCTCCATTCAACTCATTCTTGTTCATGACGATGACCACTGAAAAGCCATCTGATGGAGGGGTTTAATAAACTGATTGATTGATTGATTGAGAGTCGGGATAGCACCGTCAGAGTCACCAGTTGAGGACAGATAGACGTCAGAGACGGGATAGCACCATCAGGGTCACCAATTGAAGACTGAGAGACGTCAGAGTCGGGATAGCACCGAGTTACCAGTTGAGGACCATACTGTTAACTGAGGACCATACCGCGCTGAAGTAGAAATATGCCAAAGCCTATCTGTATGCTGTAGAAATTGCTCCACGTTTGCAAGCCGAAGAGCGCCACGGCGTAGAGGATCGAGAGATCCATCAGGGGCAGGCCGAGAGGCCAGTGACGCGGAGCAGGACGATGAAGTCCCGAGACGCTGCCGTGAAGACACTGTCTTGCTCGGGTGCCTCGCTGTTGGGCTTGGTGGCCTCCACGTCCCCTTTTGGATCTGAAGAGACATCATTCGATCGCTTACTCGCACACTCCATGGTCAGTATAATATAAGGGAGACTTGATTGTTGAATTCTGAGGCTCCGGTCAGCTCTTTACTTCTTGCAGGACACAGGAGGGCCGATGATTCAAGGCCAGTCGGATAAGTCTGGTCAGACACGAACCCAATGAGTGACTTGGGATTCGTACCGCTGCTAAGAAATGGCTCTTTGCAAGCGAGGACTGTGACTGAGGTTTTGATGTAAGCTGTAGTTAGTTGCAATTGGATTTTAATCATAGTGTGTTTTTGCGATGTATTTTACGATGTATTTTACAATGTATTTTATTTCTCCATTCAACTCATTCTTGTTCATGACGATGACCACTGAAAAGCCATCTGATGGAGGGGTTTAATAAACTGATTGATTGATTGATTGAGAGTCGGGATAGCACCGTCAGAGTCACCAGTTGAGGACAGATAGACGTCAGAGACGGGATAGCACCATCAGGGTCACCAATTGAAGACTGAGAGACGTCAGAGTCGGGATAGCACCGAGTTACCAGTTGAGGACCATACTGTTAACTGAGGACCATACCGCGCTGAAGTAGAAATATGCCAAAGCCTATCTGTATGCTGTAGAAATTGCTCCACGTTTGCAAGCCGAAGAGCGCCACGGCGTAGAGGATCGAGAGATCCATCAGGGGCAGGCCGAGAGGCCAGTGACGCGGAGCAGGACGATGAAGTCCCGAGACGCTGCCGTGAAGACACTGTCTTGCTCGGGTGCCTCGCTGTTGGGCTTGGTGGCCTCCACGTCCCCTTTTGGATCTGAAGAGACATCATTCGATCGCTTACTCGCACACTCCATGGTCAGTATAATATAAGGGAGACTTGATTGTTGAATTCTGAGGCTCCGGCCAGCTCTTTACTTCTTGCAGGACACAGGAGGGCCGATGATTCAAGGCCAGTCGGATAAGTCTGGTCAGACACGAACCCAATGAGTGACTTGGGACTTTGATGAGTCGGGTCGGATCCAGGATTTCATGGGACGAGGGAGGGGGGGGGGGGGGTAACAGGCCCGAGGGGCTCATTTTTCGGCACCTGACGGGGGCCCCATGGTCAATGGTCATATGAGGGGCGACAAGGTTGTCATGGAAAAATTGCAATGTCACGCCAAAATAACTCATTATTGTAACACACCAAAACCATTTTGACAGTCCCATTATTTGGAGGGCGCCCTCCATGGCTTTGGGGGCGCCCTCCACGAGACAATTTTGCCACGAGACAATTAAACTTAGCATTCGCAAACTTAAAACCAGGCACTTCAATTTAATACAGTAATATTTGATTAACCGAAGATAATGTCAGATGATCATTTGGCAAACGACATGTTGACAGCACAGACGAATATCAATAGGTATCAACATCAAAAGTGTAATACCTAGAAGAGGAAGGCATGCACACAAACCTGAACACATCACTGAGCCAATACCGCTTATAAAAACGGTGCCTATTTTTTACGCAAGCAGCATACGAACCTTCATGGTGGAGTTGCTGTAGTACTGGAAGACACTCTGCCGTGAGTGAAGTGCCGACTGTTAACAACAGCCAGCTTTTATATGGGCGGACATGGTTAGTCCGGGGTTCCGCAGCACTGCAAACAGTAATTGGTGTACAATGGTTTGCTGCAGTCAGTTCTGTCCGGCATCGTGAGTGACCCTCATTGTGAACCACGCCCCCCTCCTCTCCCTCCCCTCCAGCGGTTACCTGGCCCGCTCTGGGCTGATCTGTGGTGTAGCCCGGTCTGTCGCAGTAGATCTCTGATTATTGTCATCACTTGTTTTCAATATTGAATGTTACTGAATATCGTCGATAACGGGCAGATGTATGCGATGGCTCTGGTCCCTACGAATTTCTCCCTCGTTTGATTTGCTCTTAAGGCACTGTCCATAATTCCTTTGCGAGTCGTTTATTTGTCGCCATTAAATCCATCATGCTGACGGTTATGCGACGCAAAACGCTTGAAGTAACATTCAGTTAAGAGATATTTGTTGTTAAACCGACAGCGAACACTCTGGGTGCTGGGAGGGGACACTCCACTTTCCTGACCGATACATAGTTCTAATGTGTACAGTTATACATTAGTGACAAGTGCAGCTTTATCGCAGACATTTGGCGTGATACAATATGTTGCACATTTGAAATGGTACGGTAGGCTTCATTCCATGGATTCACTACAATATCATTATATATAGGTACGTACAAGTAGCTTTTACGCCACGGCACCTGGAATCGTCCAATAGCATTGGGGCCAGCGCTTTACCTGTTTTAGGACACTACGGTTACAGCCAACACTATCCCGGCTACAACCACGGAAACGGACACAGCAAGCACTACGGATACAGCCGACACTATCCCAGCTACGGATATGGCCACTAATAACCGGATATACCGTCATGACAGGGCGATAATTGATCCAGATATCACGGCGGTTCGGGATGGTTTTCAGACACTGCCATTCAACATCAAACGAAGCATGAGTGGGTGCTTGATAATATTTCTATAAGTAACCAATTAGAACTGTCGTCTGTATTTACTTATTGATATTCGTACTGCCGGTGATTTTATGAGATTCTGTACTTCACCTTTCAGATTGGAGATGTTTTCGAAATAAATGCAAACGAGTTATCATCATTTGTATTTTTAACAGTGCTATTTGCTTTATCACAAGCCTGACATATATTTCAAATATGTCTTACAATTTTAGCTAATAAATTCCCGGGCTTACGAAGCTTTAGTCTGACTTTCCCACGTACCTAGCACTATTATGGCCCATAGCCCTATGGGTCATGGGCCGGGACTGGGCCAGGCCTCAACTTTAAGGAAATCACCGGGCTCTGGACGGGCCTGGGCTGAGAATGTTGAAGTAATGCGCGCAAGCTCAAGTCAGAGCTTAAACATACTTTAACCAGCAGTTCACTTCCACAGCAACACCACTGTTGCTGTGGCTGAGGCTTTTTGTTTTTGGGTTAGCATAGTTGGTGCATTGTTTCATATTTATAGTATACAAGTAAAAATGCTTGGGATAATGATAGCAAGTTTTATGAAAATAATTATATGATTAATCTGAACGGGCAGGACCGGGTCTGGGCCTCAATATTATGAATTTGACCGGGCCTGGTCCGGGCCTGGGCTTGGTGTTCTTGGGCCCGGGCCGGGCCGGGCTGGGGTTTGGTAGTCCCGTGACAAACACTGCTCCCCAAACCGCCTGACATTTTTGAAAAATTGACACATTTGGTAATTTATGCGAAAATATAGGCAACTTTACTAATTTACTGAGGGATTTTTTTTTAACCCTCGACCTGTTGTGGGGGTCATTACGACCCCTGAGGTTTTTAGGAAATAGCCGGAAAACGGCGACGCGCAGCGCCGCCACATTTGGCACCGCTCTTTGGGCCTCCATTAACCACATTGTGTAAACAATGTGACCCCATGTCATCTCAGGTATAGTCACCAGGTCACGTTCTACCTCCAAAATGTTTGTGGTCGTGTCAAAACCACAGCGTTTTTCCGATATATTTGAAAGTTACATGATTTCGCCTAGCGCCCCCAAATTTCGGAGAGAGCGTTTCGATGCCCGAAAAGCCTCCCGAACTTCGGACCTTCGGAAGGGCGCCCTCGAAATTCGGAAGTGCGCCCACAAACGCAATGAGGTGCACCCCGAATATGAGGAGGGCGCCCAAAAACCAATGGAGGGCGCCCCCAAAGCCATGGAGGGCGCCCTCCAAATCATGGCACTGTCAAAATGGTTTTGGTGTGTTACAATAATGAGTTATTTTGGCGTGACATTGCAATTTTTCCACGACAACCTTGTCGCCCCTCATATGACCATTGACCATGGGGCCCCCGTCAGGTGCCGAAAAATGAGCCCCTCGGGCCTGTTACCCCCCCCCCCCCCCCCCCCCCCTCCCTCGTCCCATGAAATCCTGGATCCGACCCGACTCATCAAAGTCCCAAGTCACTCATTGGGTTCGTGTCTGACCAGACTTATCCGACTGGCCTTGAATCATCGGCCCTCCTGTGTCCTGCAAGAAGTAAAGAGCTGACCGGAGCCTCAGAATTCAACAATCAAGTCTCCCTTATATTATACTGACCATGGAGTGTGCGAGTAAGCGATCGAATGATGTCTCTTCAGATCCAAAAGGGGACGTGGAGGCCACCAAGCCCAACAGCGAGGCACCCGAGCAAGACAGTGTCTTCACGGCAGCGTCTCGGGACTTCATCGTCCTGCTCCGCGTCACTGGCCTCTCGGCCTGCCCCTGATGGATCTCTCGATCCTCTACGCCGTGGCGCTCTTCGGCCTGCAAACGTGGAGCAATTTCTACAGCATACAAATAGGCTTTGGCATATTTCTACTTCAGCGCGGTCAAGGATATCGTTTTTTTCGAGGCGCATTACAACGTGGGTTTTCTAGAAATACCGAATGCCAACTCACCCTTAATTTGTATTTACTTCTCCTTTCTGTTAATAAACGTGATGATGATGATGAACGCAGCCAGCTGGGGTTCACCCTCACCGTAACGCTTATCTACGGTCGTCGGAAGTACCCAGTTTTGCTGTCGCGAGTTTGCGATGTACTACAGGACTTGGATAAGATTCCAGAACTGGCAGCGTCGCAGAGGAAGCCAAACCGTACCGGCAAGTGCGTGTGGGCGCTAACAGTTTTGCTGGTGGTCACTTGCTTTGTGACCGAAATAAGCCGGATCTTGACTGATTGCGGAACCACCACCACTGTTTGTCTTAAATGGCTCCTGGGTCTCTTAGTCTATGACTTCGCTGTTATTTGCGTCCGACTGGTCGCCGTCAAGTTCATATTCGACGGACACCTGATCGCCTCTGACTTTCGTGCTGTGAACACCGAGCCGCCAGCTCGAAGTCATGGCCGACGGCAATCGTCCGGCGGACACTGCCCGTTTGTAGCGGATTGGAGAGCTCCAGCAGCGTCTCCCTTAAGTGACCTTCCTCCTGACCTCCAGCATGACGGCAGAGCTGATCGCCGTCATGTTGTATGGTGTGGGCCTGCAGATCATCCTGGTGTTGCACGTCACCAACTTTTCCACCATGGGTGCCAACTCACTCTCCACGCTGATCAAATACATCCCCGGGGTTGTGTTGACCCTTATCGGGCCGTGCGAGACGTGTCAGCTCGTGCTGACCCGGCTGGGCCGCAGTCGTGACCTGCTGCTGCAGCTGGAGTGGCAGCGGCGGCCCCTGCTGACCGCTGAGGTGGTCCTGCTGCCGAAGTTGGTGGCTCGTGACCTTGACACGCTGGGTGACCTCGGTCTGTACCGACTGTGGCGGCGCTCCACCCTGCTCAGCATCTTCTCCGCCATCCTCACCTATACATCATCGTCGTGGCACAGTTCCAGACGTCCGAGACATCATCGTCGCGGCATAGTTCCAGACGTCTGAGATGAGGTCTTCTGGAGGACTGATTTCGGCTGAAAACGCTGGTAGCACAACTGAAGGCTAGGCTTAGGTGTCGGCGCTCCACCCTGCTCAGCATCTTCTCCGCCATCCTCACCTATACATCATCGTCGCGGCACAGTTCCAGACGTCCGAGATGGGGTCCTCTGGAGGACTGATTTCGGCTGGAAACGCTGGTAACACAACTGAAGGCTAGGTTTCGGTTGTCTGTTCTGTTGTTGAATGTTTGTCTGGGAGTCGGCTGGAGTTCAACTAACCACTACGGATGGTCGTCGTTGTTGTTAGTTGGCTGTTGTGACATCACGTTCGAATGCTTAGTTGCTGGGCAGATAATCACTGGCATCGTGCATGTCGAGATTTCGGACACTGTGCCGGAAGACGTTCTTGGTTTGATAAAAAGAACAATCACACATACATATACATATACGCAACAGTACCTACTGCATATTATATTTATAGTTATAACCAATCTGAACAGTGTGCCTCGCGATGGGTTCGAACAAACACTAGAGCCATAAACCACCTAGTGTATGTTGTCTGCACATCACTGTAATTCAAAGCACGATATTGTCGGCTGTGGTTGACAATACGGACATAAGACACTTCATAGTCGGCCCCAGGTGTCCACGGCCTAAAACAGGTAAAGCGCTGGCCCCGAGGCTATTGGACGAATCAAGGTGCCGTGACGTAAAAACTGCCTGTACGTACCTTTATATAATGATATAGTAGTGAACCTATGGAATGAAGCCTACCGTACCATTTAAAATGTGCAACATATTGTATGACGCCAAATGTCTGCGATAAAGCTGCACTTGTCACTAATGTATAACTATACACAATATAACTATGTGTCGGTCAGGGAAGTGGAGTGTCCCCTCCCAGCATCCAGAGTGTTCGCTGTCGGTTTAACAACAAATATCTCTTAACTGAATGTTGCTTCAAGCGTTTTGCGTCGCATAACCGTCAGCATGATGGATTTAATGGCGACAAATAAACGACTCACAAAGGAATTATGGACAGTGCCTTAAGAGCAAATCAAACGAGGGAGAAATTCGTAGAGACCAGAGCCATCGCATACATCTGCCCGTTATCGACGATATTCAGTAACATTCAATATAAAAAACAAGTGATGACAATAATCAGAGATCTACTGCGACAGACCGGGCTACACCACCTATCAGCCCAGAGCGGGTCAGGTAACCGTTGGAGGGGAGGGAGAGGAGGGGGGCGTGGTTCACAATGAGGGTCACTCACGATGCCGGACAGAACTGACTGCAAAAAACCACTGTACACCAATACTGTCTGCACTGCTGCGGAACCCCGAACTAGCCATGTCCGCCCATATAAAAGCTGGCTGTTAACAGTCGGCACTTCACTCACAGCGGAGTGTCTTCCAGTACTACAGCAACTCCAACATGAAGGTTCGTATGCTCCTTGCGTAAAAAAATAGGCACCGGTTTTATAAGCGGTATTGGCTCGGTGATGTGTTCAGGTTTGTGTGCCTGCCTACCTCATCTAGGTAATACACTTCTGATGTTGATACCTATTGATATTCGTCTGTGCTGTCAACATTTCGTTTGCCAAATGTTCATCTGACATTAGCTTCGGTTAATCAAATATTACTATTTTAAATTAAGTGCCTGGTTTTAAGTTTGCAAATGTTAAGTTTAATTGTCCCGTGGCAAAATTAGCAACTGTATGGTCCTCAACTGGTGACCCTGATGGTTCTATCCCGACTCTGACGCCTCTCTGTCCTCAGCTGGTGACCCTGATGGTTCTATCCCGACTCTGTTGTCTCTCTGTCCTCAGCTGGTGATCCTGATGGTTCTGTGCCGACTCTGACATCTCTCTGCCCTCAACTGATGACTCTCATGGTTCTGTGCCGACTCTGACGTCTTTCTGTCCTCATCTGGTGACCCTGATGGTTCTATGCCGACTCTGACGTCTCTCTGTCCTCAACTGTTGACCCTGATGTTCTATCCCGACTCTGACGTCTCTCTGTCCTCATCTGGTGATCCTGGTGGTTATATGCCGACTCTGACGTCTCTCTGTCATTAGCTGGTGATTCTGATGGTTCTATCCCGACTCTGACGTCTCTCTTTCCTCATCTGGTGATCCTGATGGTTCTATTCCGACTCTGACGTCTCTCTGTCCTCAGCTGGTGACCCTGATGTTCTATGCCAACTCTGACGTCTCTCTGTCCTCAGATGGTGACCCTGATGTTCTATGCCAACTCTGACGTCTCTCTGTCCTCAGCTGGTGACCCTGACGGTGCTATCCCGACTCTGACGTCTCTCTGTCCTCATCTGGTGACCCTGATGTTCTATGCCAACTCTGACGTCTCTCTGTCCTCAGCTGGTGACCCTGATGTTCTATGCCGACTCTGACGTCTCTCTGTCCTCAGCTGGTGACCCTGACGGTGCTATCCCGACTCTGACGTCTCTCTGTCCTCATCTGGTGACCATGATGGGTCTATCCCGACTCTGACGTCTCTCTGTCCTCAACTGGTGACCCTGACGGTGCTATCCAAACTCTGACGTCTCTCTGTCCTCATCTGGTGACCCTGATGGTTCTCTGCCGACTCTGACGTTTCTCTGTCCTCAACTGGTGACCCTGATGGTTATATGCCGACTCTGACGTCTCTCTGTCCTCAGCTGGTGACCCTGATGGTTCTATGCCGACTCTGACGTCTCTCTGTCCTCAACTGGTGATCATGATGTTTCTCTGCCGACTCTGACGTCTCTCTGTCCTCAACTGGTGACCCTGATGGTTCTGTGCCGACTCTGACGTCTCTCTGTCCTCATCTGGTGACCCTGATGGTTCTATGCCGACTCTGACGTCTCTCTGTCCTCAACTGGTGACCCTGATGTTCTATGCCGACTCTGACGTCTCTCTGTCCTCAACTGGTGACCCTGATGGTCTATCCCGACTCTGACGTTTCTCTGTCCTCAGCTGGTGACCCTGATGTTCTATGCCAACTCTGACGTCTCTCTGTCCTCAGCTGGTGACCCTGATGTTCTATGCCGACTCTGACGTCTCTCTGTCCTCAGCTGGTAATCCTGATGTTCTATGCCGACTCTGACGTCTCTCTGTCCTCATCTGGTGACCCTGATGTTCTATGCCGACTCTGACGTCACTATGTCCTCATCTGGTGACCCTGATGTTCTATGCCGACTCTGACGTCTCTCTGTCCTCAGCTGGTGATTATGTTCGTCTGTCTGCTGGCTGTGGTTACCGCCAGCTACATCCACGGCGATGACCACTACGGCTACCGCCACGGCCAACGCAACTACGGCGGCTACAGCCGGCACTACGCTTACAGCAAACACTATCCCGGCTACAACCACGGAAACGGATACAGCAAGCACTACGGATACAGCCGACACTATCCCATCCTCGGATATGGCCACTAATAACCGGATATACCGTCATGACAGGGCGATAATTGATCCAGACATCACGGCGGTTGGGGACGGTTTTCAGACACTGCCGTTCCACATCAAACAAAGCATGAGTGGGTGGTTGATAATATTTCTATAAGTAACCAATTAGTTCTGTCGTCTGTATTTACTTATTGATATTCGTCCTGTCGGTGATTTTATGAGATTCTGTACTTCACCTTTCGGATTGGAGATGTTTTCGAAATAAATGCAAACGAGTTATCATTATTTGTATTTTTAACAGCACTCTTTGCTTTATCACAAGCCTGACATATATTTCGAATATGTATTACAATTTTAGCTAATAAATTCCCGGACTTACGAAGCTTTAGTCTGACTTTACCACGTACCTAGCACTATTATGGCCCATGGCCCTATGGGTTATGGGCCGGGCCTGGGCCGGGCCTCATTTTTAAGGAAATCACCGAGATCTGGACGGGCCTGGGCTGAGAATGTTGAAGTAATGCGCGCAAGCTCAAGTCAGAGCTTAAAAATACTTTAACCAGCAGTTCACTTCTACAGCAACACCTACACGCTGTTGCTGTGGCTGAAACTTTTTGTTTTTTGGGTTAGCATAGTTGGTGCATTGTTTCATATTTATAGTATACAAGTAAAAATGCTAGGGATAATTATTGCAAATTTTGTGAAAATAATGGAATGCTTAATCTGAACGGACACGGCCGGGTCTGGTCCTCAATATTATGCATTTGACCGGGCCTGGTTTGGGCCTGGGCTTGGTGTTCATGGGCCCGGGCCGGGGCGGGCTGGAGTTTGGTGGGCCCGTGACGAACAATGCTCCCCAAACCGCCTATGTTTTTTTTAAATTGACACATTTGGTAATTTATGCGAAAATATATACAACTTTACTAGTTTACTGAGGGAAGTTTGTTTTCACCCTCGCCCTGGTGTGGGGTCATTTTGAACCCTGAGGTTTTTCGGAAATAGCGGGTAAACGGCGACGCGCAGCGCCGCTACATTTGGCACAGCTATTTGGGCCTCCATTAACCACATTGTGTAAACAATGTGACCCCAGGTCATCTCAGGTAAAGTCATCAGGTCTCGTCCTGCCCCCCAAAAATGTTTGTGGTCGTGTCGAAGCCACAGTGTTTGTCAGAGATATTTGAAAGTTACATGATTTCGCCTGGCGCCCGCAATTTCGGAGACGGGATCTCGATGCCCGAGAAGCATCCCGAACTTCGGACCTTCTGAAGGGCACCCTCAAAACTCGGAAGTGCGTCCTCAAACGCGATGAGGTACACCCCGAATCTGAGGAGGGCGCCCAAAAACCAATGGAGGGCGCCCCCAAAGCCATGGAGGGCGCCCCCCAAATCATAGCACTGTCAAAATGGTTTTAATGTGTTACAATAATGAGTTATTTTGGCGCGACATTGCAATTTTTCCACGACAACCTTGTCGCCCCCAGGGGCGGATCCAAGATTTTTAAAGGGGGGGGGGCGGAAGGGCATAGGGGCGCATTTTTTTTCGGGGAGCAGGAGCGCATTTTTTTCCGGGGAAATTGGGGCGCCGCTTCTTTAAACATACTCAGGAGCGGATCTAGGAATTTTCCGAATGGGGTGGGCGGCTGACCCAGGGGCGGCATTTTCGCCGTCAAAGGGGACGCCATAGGCCTAGAGGGGCGTTAAAGGTTAATTAATCAACTACATTTTCCTGTATAAATTGTAAACTCTCTTAGGCTTACTCATTTGCAGTTTTTTTCTTTCTTCGAAAAAGCAAAATTATAAATGTATTTAAAAAAAGATACTGAATTTATTTGTATAGCACTCTCACATGTAGGTATGCCGTCCGTCAGTAGCACACATTTTCGTCAGCAGTACGTATATTCGAGTGCGATCGTGGATGTGACTAATTCTGTCACGGCTAGGTCATTCACTTCTCTCTGGCCTGCCGAAAAATACCCCCTCTCTCTATCTCCTCTCTGACCTGCCGAAATCTGCCTAGCCCTATCTCTGCCTGAATCTATACCTGATGGAAGTGATAGACATTATTGTCTACCACTTCCACCAGATGCCGACGCTTCCATCTTCCATAGACGAAGAGGCGCCTGTCGTCCAAATTCCATCGTAGCCACGTCGTTGCGGTGCTTGTTGAAGTCCTTCCCCGTAGCGCCAGGCATGTATCCAAGGGGGAGGGGGGACGGGGACCATGCCCCCCCTGAGCAAAATAAATGCACACTAGATAAAATGAGATTCTGTGAAACCCGACCCTACCCCCCCCCCCCCCCCCCCAGTCAACAAGATATGGCTGAGGAGCGATTGTTTTACTACCAGGTGGACCCCCCCCCCCTCCCTGATAAAAATCCTGGCTACGTGCCTGCGTAGCGCATTTGACAATCGCGCCCGCCTGACTTCTTCTTGCACCAAGAAGAGTTTGCAGGGAGAGATGTTCAAGTTGATGCATGGGGCTGGCGCCACGAATCGTGCTAACTCGTCCTATTTACTCTTGACTGGGATGACCTGCGTCGTTGGCAGCGGCCGGAGTAAGATGAAGTCAATGCGCGGGGAGGACCATGCCGAAAGTTTGTGACACGTAAATCCATGACTTTAAATTCCGCCTGTCAGCAAATATTGCGCGATCGGATATGGTCCATGCAAACAGCTCTGCTTAGCGAAGGGCGCCGACACCATGGTGTCGGCGCGAAACGCATTCGAACGTAAGGTTGGAACCAAATACAAATATGCGCTCAGCTTTAGCTGACATCATGAGGATAGCCCGTTCACCGTAAGTCCAGGAGCTTCCCCGTCTCGGCATACAGCTTTTTTAGCGGGAAAGTCATTTAGGGCAGCCCCTGCCCCGTCCGGAGTGATAAATTCATTCTACCTCAATTGAAGGAACATCGTCACAGAAAGTATTGTTCTTCTTGTCTCCCATGAGTGACACTCAGTGGCGTGCGTAGAAATTCACAAAGGGTCAGCTTTAGGGCCATCACTCGGTCTGAGGAGCCCTAGGACTGAGGGAGCCCTTTGTCAGCCTGAGGAGACCCTTTGTCAGCTTATGGGCCCTTATGTTCCGTCTGAGGGGCCTTTGGTTGGCGTGAGGGGCCCACGGTCGGTTTGAGTGGATCCTCTGGCGTCCCAAAGGGGAGCTTGGTCGGCCTGATGGGCCCAGTCAACCTGAGCGGTCCTTGGTCGGCTTGAGAGGACCTCAATCGGCCTTAAGGAGAACTCGGTCGGATTGAACGGGCCCCCTGTCGGCCTGAGGGGCCCTCGTGCGGCATGAGGGGACCTTAGATGATTTATAGGCCTGACAGAACCCTTGCCATGCCTGAGCGGATCCCAGGCTGGTCTGAGAGGGCGATTGTCGAGGCCTGAGAGAGCCTCGTACCTCCAGCGGTCATTGGCCGGAGGGGCGCCGTCACTGGCTGGAAGGGTGCCGCCACTGCCTGTGCCCATTGGCCGAAGGGTAATGTAACTGGCCGGTCGGGCGTCGTCACTGGCCGCAAGAGTGGCGGCACTGGCCAGAGGAGTGCCATCACTGGCCAGATGGGCGCCGTCACTAGCCGAAGGGACGCTGTTACTGTTCAGATGGGCGCCGTCATTAGACGGAGGGGTGCCGTCACTGTACAGCGGGGCGCCGTCATTGGGTGCAGTCTGTACCGGTTTGTACTTGGTCTGTACCGACTTTGGCGGCGCTCCACCCTGCTCAGCACCTTCTCCACCATCCTCACCTACATCATCGTCGTGGCACAGTTCCATATGTCCGAGATGGGGTCCTCTGGAGGACTGGTTTCGGTTAAAAACGCTGGCAACTCAACCGAAGGCTAGATTAGGTTTGTGGCGCACCCATTTGCTACCGGGGGCACCTGTATTTGCGCAGTCATTATAACTATACATAATAAGCCTTAGGTTTCCGTGGTTCAAGTGTTGTTTTGTCCGATATCACCTATGCATGATACTCCGCACACGAACGGTTGCTCGGCCACCCGACTAGGCATAATGAGCCCGAGGTTTCAATGTCCACGGGCGTCACTATACGCACATAGATGGAACGGAAGAGTTATGCATGGGCCTTCAAACACGATTAAATTTACGAGCCTTGGTACCCGTATAAATGTTGCAGATGCCACCAACCACGTATGATATTTAACATTATGTTTGACCGTATATGTGAGGTTTTATGCTGTCGGTCTTAACAGCAAATACCTATGTCTTACGAGCGCTGCTTCACGCGTTTGCGTGACACAAATGTCAGTGTTATAGATGTACTGGAGTCAAATAAACGATAAACAATCAACATTTGGACGGTGTCTTCAGTCGAAATCCAACTAGAGCGAACTTCGTCGTCATGTACCAGAGCCATCAGACAACACGTGCTCGCTATCAAATACATGCATTAGTGCTGATGGAGCCAAGTGGTCACAGAAGTCACAGAAGGCCTGCCACGACAGACCAAGCGACACTACACATCAGCCCAGAGCGGGGCAGCTAACCGTGGGAGCAGGAGGGGGCGTGGTTCACCTTGAGGGTCACTCACGATGCCGGACAGAACTGACTGAAACAAACCACTGCACACCAATTACTGTTCGCAGTGCTGCGGAACCCCGGACTAACCATGTCCGCCCATATAAAAGCTGGCTGTTGTTAACAGTCGGCAGTTCACTCACGGCAGGGTCAGGGTGTCTTCCAGTACTACAGCAATTCCAACATGAAGGTGTGTATGCTTTTCGCAGTCTCTGTTTCATGATATTCATATATGTCATGAATGGCTTACAAATGGAGAATATTACTCTGTCGAGTCGAGATAGTAATTGACGAGATAGTAATAACAGCGCCCCGAGTGGTTTGATGGCTGGATGCATGGCTCAAAAACGCTCGGCAATCTGAACACGGAGCAAGCCTTTGTTTAGTGTGCCTTATGCAAAAAACTTTAGATTTTATAATAATTTGTGTCAATGTAAAAGCCCGTCGAAGTAAAAATAACATACGTGTCTGTGTTTTGCATTGGGGTTATCATTCCTTCCGTCTTCGTGTGGTGACCCTGATGTTCTATGCCGACTCTGACGTCCCTCTGTCCTCAGCTGGTGACCCTGATGGTTCTATTCCGACTCTGACGTCCCTCTGTCCTCATCTGGTGACCATGATGGTTCTATGCCGACTCTGACGTCTCTCTGTCCTCAACTGGTGACCCTGATGGTTCTATGCCGACTCTGACGTCTCTCTGTCCTCAACTGGTGACCATGATGGTTCTATGCCGACTCTGACGTCTCTCTGTCCTCATCTTGTGACCCTGATGGTTCTCTGCCGACTCTGACGTCTCTCTGTCCTCAACTGGTGACCCTGATGGTTCTCTGCCGACTCTGACGTCTCTCTGTCCTCATCTGGTGACCCTGATGGTTCTATGCCGACTCTGACGTCTCTCTGTCCTCAACTGGTGACCCTGATGGTTCTCTGCCGACTCTGACGTCTCTCTGTCCTCAACTGGTGACCCTGATGGTTCTGTGCCGACTCTGACGTCTCTCTGTCCTCATCTGGTGACCCTGATGTTCTATGCCGACTCTGACGTCTCTCTGTCCTCAACTGGTGATCATGATGTTCTATGCCGACTCTGACCATCTGTCCTCAACTGATGACCCTGATGGTTCTATGCCGACTCTGACGTCTTTCTGTCCTCATCTGGTGACCCTGATGGTTCTATCCCGACTCTGACGTCTCTTTGTCCTCAGCTGGTGATTCTGTTCGCCTGTCTGCTGGCTGTGGTTACCGCCAGCTACATCCACGGCGATGACCACTACGGCTACGGCCACGGCCAACGCAACTACGGCGGCTTCAGCCGACACTACGGTTACAGCCAACACTATCCCGGCTACAACCACGGAAACGGATACAGCAAGCACTACGGATACAGCCGGCACTATCCCAGCTACGGATATGGCCACTAATACCCGGATATAACGTCATGACAGAGCGAGAATCGATCCAGATATCACGGCGGTTCGGGATGGTTTTCAGACACTGCCGTTCCACATCAAACAAATCATGAGTGGGTGTTAGAGGATGTTTTAATGGGTTGTCAAGCGGAACTGTCGCGTCCGTCTTGAACACGTTTGCTTGTTTCCGCTAAATATATTTACAGCCAGCTTCTTTGACCTTTTTTTACTTTTCTTTTTAACCCGCCATTGACTGGGGGGGGCGTTAACCCCCCTCCTCCCCCCCCCCCCCCCCCCTCCTGACGAATTTTGGAAATAGCTGAAAAACTAATAGAGTTATCAACGTGAAACTTCGGGTACCTTCTTATAAATCATTGTTACGTCTTGTGTGCAAAAATGAAGAAATGTCGTCGAGTTTTTGTCGAGTTATAGCGAATTTAATGATGTTACTACATACGAGTTTTACACCAAAATCAGCTAAATTTTGCGAGGCCGTACAAATGCCACATTTGAAGCATACTGCAATCTAAAAACGCCAGAAGATATAGAATTGCAACGGCTACGAACTGGCTATCTCAGATTTGTGAAAATTTTAGTTTTTGACCCCCCCCCCCCCAAAAAAAAAAATCGTATTTTTTAATTATCACAAAATCAAAATGTTCTAAAATATTCAAAAAAACCGGAACATATGTCAGAGAACCATACACAGACAATACCATGCCAAATTTCAAACTGATATATTCATATTTTTGACTGACTTATGACATGTAAAGTATGGGTAACTCATGACGTCATATTTTCTAATTGTGTTTTTTTTGTCCTTTATTGACTAGATACAGACAAATAAATGTGTGCCGAATAAACCATCAGTACGGTTCGCGACAATGTGAAGGTAAATCAGTTTTTACCTTATAATTTGTACTTAGGAACGCAATTTTAGTTGTAACTACCAGCTTGATTTTTTTTATATTTAAAACTATAACAGGTGATAAATGAAAAACAATAGCTTCTTCGGAAATCTTCATGGCATATTGTTCAAACAAAACGACGCTATATTCGATAGACACTGCCAGGCGATTCGCTCATCGCCAGGCACGTAGCCAAGGGGAGGGCGGCGGGGGCGCCCCCCCCCCCCCTTCCCCCCTAGAGGTCAGGAGGGCCCTTTTTGGCGCGCGAGGGCCCTTTTCGGCGCGCTGCGCGCGCCGAAAAGGGCCGACGAGACCGCGCGAAGCGCGGTATCATAGGCTCTTTACTACACGAAGCGTGGTCTTTAAGAGAGTTTAGCTGACTTCAGATGCCCTTTAGGGCCACCAGGGCAATCTCTGAAAGACCAGAGGGCCCCTTGGACGTTCAAAAGAGCCCTGTGCATGTCAGAGGGGCCCATGGCAAGACCGAAAGGGCTCCTGAGCGGGTCAGAGGGCCCCCTGAGCATGTCGAATGGGCTCCCTGAACACGTAAAATGGGTCCCTAGCCAACACAGAGGGGCCCCTGGGCAGGTTGAGAGGCCCCTGAGCATGTCGACAGGGCGACAAAGCGGCCAGCGCATTCCTTTGCCAGGTCATAAAGGCCCCTGAGCAGGTTGGAGGGCCCCTGGGCAGACCAGAGGGCCCTTGGGAAGTTAAGAGGGCCCACGTGCAGGGCAGATGGGCCCTGACCAGACCGAAAGGGCCCCTAGGTGGGTCAGAAGGGCCCCTGAACATGCCGAATGAGCCCCTAGCCAGCACTGAGGGGCCCCATGGCAGGTAGGAGGGCCCTCGGATCATGTCGCAAGGCGACAAAGCAGCCAGCGCAGTCCCTTGCTAGGTCGGGAGGGCCCCTTAGAAGGTTAAAGGGCCCCTGGAGAGATCAGAGGGCCCTGGAAAGTTAAAAGGGACCCTGCGCAGACCGGACAGGCCCCAGATCAGACCGAAAGGCCCCTGGGCGGGTAAGAAGGGCCACTGAACATGCCGAAGTGGCCCCTGGCCAGTACGGAGGGGCTCCAGGGCAGGTCGGAGGGCCCCTTGAGCATGTCGGCAAGGGCGACAAAGCAGCCAGCGCAGGCCGACCAGAAGAGTCGCTGGGCCGATCGGAGGGGCTCCTGGGCAAGTCAGAGGGGCCCCTGGCTAGACCGAAAGGATCCCTGGGCCGGTCGGAAGGCCCCTTGAACATGCCGGATGAGTTCCTAGCCAGACTGGAAGGGCCCCTGGGCAGGTCGGAGGGGCCCCTGAGCAGGGGCGGCGGATTGCGGGGGCAGGGTGCCCAAAATTCCCCCAGTCGAAAATACTGGGGCAAAAGGTAGGTTTCCCCCCCCCCCTCCAGATTTTAGCCTGCTCAATCTGGGGCAACATGACCCTTCCCCTCCCCAGGATTTTCATTTGAGGGGGGGGGGTTTGGGTACCCTGCATCCCGCAATCCGCCGCACCTGCCTCTGAGCATGTCGGCAGGGCGACAAAGCAGCCAGTGCAGTCCCTGGCCAGGTCGGAAGGACCTCTGAACAGGCCGAATGGGCCTCTTGACACACAAGAGGGGCTTCTTGGAAGGTCAGAGGAGTCTCTGGTGGGACCGGAAGGGTCAAAGCACGTAGAGATCGCAGATGAAGATTAAATACAAAGAGGACTTACTCCACAATACAAATATTAAAAGCGGAGCTTTCGCGTATATTGTAACACCCTTCGGCAGGGTGCTACAATATACCCGAAAGATCCGATTTTATTTTTTCCTGTAGAGTAAGCCCTCTTTGTATTATATATAAATATATATATATATATATATATATATATATATATATATATCACCCACTCCACATCATGTCTTTTCGCTTCGCGGATCCCAGATGAGTCCCTGAACAGGTCGGAATGGCGTAGAAAAGGTCAGAGGGGCCCCTAGACGATCTGAAGGGACCTTGGGCCTTTCAACAGTAAGAATACAGTTGTACAGGGAATCAAACTAAAAAAAATCGCGCCGCTCCGCGGCGCAATTTAACTACAAATTCAATTATATGCGGGTTAGGAACAAAAATCGGTCCGTTTTTCGGCGCATTTATGTGTTATGTTGCTACTTTCCTATATTATTGGGCAAAATAGTTCATTTTAACACCTTTTTCACGCACTTTTAAACGCACAATATAGCAATTTTAGAGGTCCGCACCATACGCAATGCGACGCATTGATGAGAAAGCAACCCGGGGCATAATACTAAAAAAAATCGCGTCGCTCCGCGGCGCAATTTGTTTAAGAGTTCCAGGTCTTGAGCTTAAAAAAATATTCCAAGTTGGTATAGCTGATTCCAAATTCGTGTCGCTGGTTCCAAAGTTGATGTGGCAGTTTGCTAACTCCAGCTCCTAAACGTTGGTATGGCCCATGCCATACCTGCCATACTGCATTTTCCAGCCTTGTAACGTGCCTTTTCATGAGTTTTTTTTTTGGGGGGGGGCCTTTCAACGCTTGGGAAGGGGCCCTTTCAACGCTCGGGAAGGGGCTCTTTCGAGGCGCCGCCCCCCCCCCCCCTGGACGAAATCCTGGCTACGTGCCTGCTCATCGCTGTGTGGGATACATATCCTAGTTATTCGTGTTACATAGAAAGCTGCTAGTGCTAACCCGTCCGCACCGCTGGGCGACTACTGGTGTCAAGTGGTGGTGCAACCCAGTGGCCCTATTTCCATGGGCATTTTAAACTGGTTTACAATGGATAGCTTAAAACGGATGAGTTGGTTTCCGGCCATGTAAGTGGGCATATCTCGCCAGCAATCAGCGAGTACGAGAGGAGGCGTACAATCTTGGCAGGCTGGCGAGATATGCCCACTTACATGGCCGGAAACTAACTCATCCATTTTAACTATTTGTTTTAAACCAGTTTAAGCTGCCCATGGAAATAGGGTCAGTGATAGGCAATTAGCGATTGATAACCCGTAAAACCCGTGACACCTGTCGTACCTATAATACGTTTTTGTACCCGTCATACACCCGAAGTACCCATCAAAAACCTACGGTGTTCGACATTTACCCGAAGTACCCGTTGTGCCCCTGTGGAACACGTGATAACCCCGTTATAGCCGGCACTCACCCATTATACCCGTGGAACACCTATGGCACCCGTTATACACCCGTTAAACCCGTGAAAACTCCACCTCGGCTTAGCGTATATGTTCATTGATATATGCCGTACCGTATGTCGATGACCTTCGTTTCGCAGTGATTCCGTGGTTGCTTCTCATTGGTTGTGCCACTGTAGTATCCGTGGTCGGATCTGATTGGCTTTCGACTGGAGTGAAGGGATGTAAAACTAGTATCCATAAACTGCTTTTTACGGTAACATATTCCTTAACACCTTCTTCTATGTTAGTTACAGCACAAACCTTGGCCCAAACTGCAACTGTCTAACTATCGTATCAAATGCGTCGGCAATGTACGAATTATGCACCACTCGGTAGTATCCGTAAACTCGTTTGAAAACCTTAAAATCACTTACATCACGTGCTTATAGCAATGTGGTACTGCAATGTAGAACTGCCGCTTTACTGTGTTAAATTCGGTCCGGAGAGACAGACAGACAGATGCTTATCAAATAGTAATATAGACTAGCGCCTTGTGCTCGCTCCGCGTCGCAATCCCATATATTCGCAATCCCGATAGACGGATGGACATTTGATTGATAGATGGATAACTTTTTTTACTTTTTTTTACTTGTTGGTTGGACTTGTGGGACTTGTTGGACTTGTCTGACTTGTCGAACTTGTCGAACTTGTCGGACTTGTCGGACTTGCATCTCGAACTCCAACCAACCCATCTCCGGACTCGGACACATAGCTATAGCTATTTAACGCACTTCTAATTTAACGAATTTCTCCGGAATGGAGGTTTCCTATGCATAAGGGCACGTGAATTACACACAGGTTGTTGGCTGTGTTTTCCCAGCTCAGAACTACAGCCGCCGCTCAAATATGAATAATTATTGGGAATTCTCCTGGACGGAGGTTCCATGGTCACAAAGGCACGTGAATTCAGCCGCGGACAGACACGAAAACCTTGCTGTGTTTCGAGTGCAAAACGAACACTACTCAAATAGATATATAGGAGGGACTAGCGCCTTGTGCTCGCTCCACGTCGCAATCCCATAGATTCGCAATCCCGATAGATGGATGGAGATTTGTATTTTTTTACTTGGGGGCTTGGCGGGCTTGCGGGGCTTGGGGGACTTGCAGGGTTTGGGGGACTTGCGGGGCTTGCGGGGCTTGCGGGGCTTGCGGGGCTTGCGGGGCTTGCGGGGCTTGCGGGGCTTGAGGGACTTGTGGGGCTTGCGAAAGGAAAACCCCCACTCTCAGAAGGAGGGGTGGTTGATCCCCCCCCCCCCCCCCCCCCCCCCACACACACACACACACACTCACACACACAAACACACCACTTTTTGCGGGGGAAGTTAACAATTTATCGTAAAAACTGCCTTTGCAGCAGTCAAAGTTTAGATATCCACAATCAAAAAGTGGAAATTTCGCGCCGCTTCGCGGCATGACACAAGTTTCGCAATTGCTTATGCAAATTTGGAAAATGGGAAACTGAATTCCACCAGGGCCCACTCCCTTCATACAATATGAATTTGCAAGCGGGCTACGTGTTTAGCTAGTCTGCCGAGTTCCAAAAAAGCGACGCGAACGCAAAGACGCGGACAGCGGCACCCGGAAGCTGCTCCAGCGGTGCCCAACTTGCTGGACTGAAGAGCTAATAGAGAGAACCAGGCCAGGAATATCTCCCCAAGCCATCTCCCTCCAGACTCCTCCAGGTCCACAGGGACAATTTATGCGCGGAAAAGTCGTTCTGCCCCTTACTGATTTCAAACCATTTGCACTGTTTGTTACAGGTTGGTTCATATGTATACAGTTATTATTATCATATGTACTATTGAGCGCTGACTGCCACCGGTCATCGTGATTTACTATCCGAGGCTAACGTATATGAAAAACTACCTTTATTTCAATATTTTAAATCATACCGAGAAGATGTGTAACCAGGAAAAGGGGTTACCTGAGCTGAGACCGTGGCTCCGCTCACGGTCTGGATCAAATATTAAAAAAAAAATCCACGACCTAAAATTTAAATTTGCACGCCGCTTCGCGGCGTCACATCGGTGGCCATCATCATAACGAAGCCATCGTCATCGTATTCGGTTCCTCGTAACGCTGAATTGCATTTATAACATTTTTAGCTTCTTATCCTATACATGGCCCACCGCTTATATTTCTGAGTTCTAACAGGAAAATCGGTAAAAAATGCGTCCCCTGGCGGCGCTAAATAACAAGTACCTACTATAACATGAAAATCCACATAAAAAAATGCTGCGAAGGCTTAAATACACGCAGAAAATTGGGGTACATTTTTTTCGTTATTTCAGCCGACCCCCACTCAAAAATGCTCGGCGACGCCACTGATTGTGGGGGATGGATGGGTGGGGAAGGGGAGGGGGTGCACGTCCTCTTCTTTTGGTGTGGGTACCACCATCCAGGAAATACCAGGTAATTAGTTAAATGTCATGGGTGACGAGTGGAAGGGTGTATGAGTGGTGACTGTCACGTTCGTGGTAACAGTGATCTCTATATTTTATAGGGATCTGCCGTGCCAGAGATTCTTAAAAAAATATAATATATAATAAGCTGGAGTGAAGTTTTAACGGGTTTGACGGGTTTATAACGGGTGTCATGGGTGTACCACAGGTATAATGGGTGAGTACCGGCTATAACGGGTTTATCATGTGATCCACAAGGGCATAACGGGTACCACGGGTGTATGTCTGGCACCGTAGGTTTTTGACGGATACCTCGGGTGTATGACGGGTACAGAAACGTACTATAGGCACGACAGGTGTGTCACGGCTAGAACGGGTTATCAATCCCTAATTGCCTATCACTGGCTTGCACCACCACTTGACCTATAATCGCGCAGCGGAGCGGACGGGTTAGCACTAATGTATAACTATACACATTATAACTATGTGTCGGTCAGGGAAATGGAGTGTCCCCTCCCAGCACCCAGAGTGTTCGCTGTCGGTTTAACAACAAATATCTCTTCACTGAATGTTGCTTCAAGCGTTTTGCGTCGCATAACCGTCCGCATGATGGATTTAATGGCGACAAATAAACGACTCGCAAAGTAATTATCGACAGTGCCTTAAGAGCAAATCAAACGAGGGAGAAATTCGTAGGGACCAGAGCCATCGCATACATCCGCCCGTTATCGACGATATTCAATATCAAGTTGAAGAAATATGATCATAATATGGCAGTAATATCTTTATTGTATACCAAATATACTAAATGAAAAGATCCAAGCTTTCGTGGCTAGCACATTATCAAGGATATCCTTGATAATGTGCCAGCCACGAAAGCTCGGATCTTTTCATTTAGTATATTTGGTATACAGTAAAGATATTACTGCCATATAATGATCATATTTCTTCAAATTTATTATTCTCACAATGGCATCAGCTATCATCTCACACATCAAAATATTCAATAACATTCAATATCGAAAACAAGTGATGACAATAATCAGAGATCTACAGCGACAGACCGGGCTACACCACCGACCAGCCCAGAGCGGGCCAGGTAACAGTTGGAGGGGAGGGAGAGGAGGGGGGCGTGGTTCACAATGAGGGTCACTCACGATGCCGGACAGAACTGCCTGCAACAAACCACTGTACACCAATTACTGTTTGCAGTGCTGCGGAACCCCGGACTAACCATGTCCGCCCATATAAAAGCTGGCTGTTGTTAACAGTCGGCACTTCACTCACGGCAGAGTGTCTTCCAGTACTACAGCAACTCCAACATGAAGGTTCGTATGCTCCTTGCGTAAAAAATAGGCACCGTTTTTATAAGCGGTATTGGCTCAGTGATGTATTCAGGTTTGTGTGCATGCCTACCTGTTCTAGGTAATACACTTTTGATGTTGATACCTATTGATATTCGTCTGTGCTGTCAACATGTCGTTTGCCAAATGT
>JAXIVJ010009854.1:0-49468 GCA_036785665.1 Chirona hameri
CGCAGAATCGAAGTAGGTCATCTCAACGTGTCCACTAGTTCGCTAGCTAGCCAGTGTATGGAATGGATTATATAATTGTATTACACAAATTATGCTCTATCGTACTTCAAGGTGTTCTAGCAAATCCTAAGCGAAAATAGTTCCATTGAACTTGCGCTACACACCACGTTTTGTTGAATAACCTAAAACATTCTTTCTTTGCGTGCTATTTTAGAAAACGCTCCAGTCGCATCAGCCCAAAATTCCACAAAATGGTCTAATTTGGACCTGAAGAAGAAAGAAAGAAAGAAAGAAAAAATGGACAGTAGCCATTTCGTATTTATAGACTTTGCACATAACCCGACAACTGTGATCAACTTTCTTAGAGCGAGTGATTGGCCTTTAAAAAGGCCTGTTTTCAATGCCGCTTGCCACTCCGTCTTAAGAGTGTCCGCTTAGCCGCCGAAGCCGTACAGGGTGCGTCCCTGACGCTTCAGGGCATAGACGACGTCCATGGCGGTGACAGTCTTGCGCTTAGCGTGCTCGGTGTAGGTGACAGCGTCACGGATGACGTTCTCCAGGAACACCTTCAGGACGCCGCGAGTCTCCTCGTAGATGAGACCGCTGATGCGCTTCACGCCGCCACGGCGAGCCAGACGACGGATGGCTGGTTTTGTGATGCCCTGGATGTTATCACGCAACACTTTGCGGTGCCGCTTGGCTCCGCCCTTTCCCAGTCCCTTGCCTCCCTTGCCACGTCCAGTCATCTTGACGACTTTTAACTTGCGTTGTGGGGTTTTCTGACGTTCGTTTCGTTTTAGTGCGTCACGTGACCGCGGTGGGCGCTACGATCGTTGAGACTAACTGCGCATGCGCGACCTGAAACCCGAAACCTCGAGAGCTCGAATTCACAAATGTGGCGCCAAATTCGAACATTGAAAAATGGCGCGCACAAAGCAGACCGCTCGCAAGTCCACCGGTGGCAAGGCGCCGCGCAAGCAGCTGGCCACCAAGGCCGCTCGTAAGAGCGCGCCGGCCACTGGCGGCGTCAAGAAGCCCCACCGTTACCGTCCCGGCACGGTGGCGCTGCGTGAGATCCGCCGCTACCAGAAGAGCACCGAGCTGCTGATCCGCAAGCTGCCGTTCCAGCGTCTGGTGCGCGAGATCGCCCAGGACTTCAAGACGGATCTTCGCTTCCAGAGCAGCGCCGTGATGGCCCTGCAGGAGGCTAGCGAGGCCTACCTGGTCGGTCTGTTCGAGGACACCAACCTGTGCGCCATCCACGCCAAGCGCGTCACCATCATGCCCAAGGACATCCAGCTGGCGCGCCGCATCCGTGGCGAGCGTGCCTAAGCACCAGTGCTTGCGCTTGCACACCAACCCCACCCAACAGGTCCTTATCAGGACCAGACACCCGCTAATGGAATACGTCAGGATGTGCGACACGGCCACATTGTTTCCACATGCAAACGTGCATAGGTGACGGGTGTTAGATCGGTATGACATGACAGTCATGCGATACTGATGCTAAGACAGTCAAAAATAAAGCAAGATATTGCTTTTAAATGTGGTTTGGATATTGTCCACATGTTCTTTGTTTGAATTTAAAGAGAGAGAAATTTAAAAAAATGCGAGATAGCAGCCGTCGTGTAGCCCTTGCCATTTGCTATCTATTGACTTCTTTCTGTTGAATTTTGCGCAAAATATGGCATTTGTACGGACGGTCTGTTAAACTATATTATACATCCTAAAAGTTTTTCCTGTGATATGAGGGCTATTTTTTTTTCTCTCGGGACTCTTGGGTCCGCCCGCCCCGTGATTCAACAGTTTGTGATTCAACGTGCAAAGTTGTGACCACTTTAATGATAAAATAGTCATTTTCAGGGTTGAAATCGGTACTCGCAAACGACGATTGCACGCAGAACGCTGATCCGAGCACCATTTTGCAGGCGAGTGTACAATGTGTGTCACACAACAAAGCTGTGTCGGTGATCACGCATTTCTGCTTCCGCTCTCGGCGGACCCCACTTGTCACACCGCTGCACTTTTTCACAGTCTATATTGCGGAAGGCGAAATCACACGACGAAGGAGCCGACCGCTCTGCACGGAGGCTGGGAGAGAGCACAGAGCCGTCCGATCAGCGCGACAGTCTAGTGAGAACAGAGCGGGAGACATGTTGACAGCGGCTTAAATGCGGCGGCGAGGAAATGAGGGGTCGCGAGAAGGGTTAGACAGGGCAGGGCGCGTAGTGAGACCTGGCGAAAACACGCGAGGCGCGACGCAGCGCGCTGTTTGAACAGGTGGCCCGGCGAGTCGCGGCGCGGGGCACTATCATAACACCACGGGTGTGCCGGGCCGCCGCGCTCACTGCCGGTAGACAATGGCAACCAGCCGGATGTTTCCGAAAACAGCCGACCGGGCCGCGGCTCCTCACACACAGGCGGACAAATACCTCTGCGTCTCACACAGCCTGCCTGGCACGTCCGCTCGACGTGATGAAATGATGACATTTCTTATTCACGGACGTTGCGTGGCTCGACAGAAGCAAAACAAAACACTAGGACACTAACAAATTCAACTTCACGCATGTATACACAAACAAAACGTAACATTCATATACACTAACACGAAACGAAAGTCATACATATCATCATACATAAAAGTGATTACATATGGATTTACAGGATACACTTCTACATGGGACCAGTGTCAACACCATCCATGTGGTGCTATTGTCAGTTTTCATCATATGGTGCAATCATTGGGCAGTCGGTGCCTATGTGAACTGAAGTAACACACTGTCATGCTTAAACTATTATTGTGACCAATTTTCCCTTGCCACACAATTATAACAAATATAGTTTGTTATTCACGGCTTGTGAAGCCTCTTGTGGCGCCTTGTTGGCTCGTGAAGCCTTCTCTGCTTGTGGAGCCTTCTCGGCTTGTGAAGCCTTCAGGTTCAGATTTGTGTATTACACCGCAAATACCAATGAAGGTCCTGGTGGTAACATATAGACAAATATATACATATATTTATATATATGTATATATTTTATATATATATATATATATATATATATATATATATATATATATATATATATATATATATATATATATATATATATATATATATATATATATATATAGTTTGTTATTCACGGCTTGTGAAGCCTTGTCGTCTTGTGAATGAAGCCTGTTCCTAAGGCCTGTTGGTGCCTAAGGCCTGTACTCACCTGTTCAACTCACCTGTTTGGGTTCCTGGTCTCCTCATGGCAAATAGGAAGAAAGACTGTTGGGAACTGACAGATGGGAAATGGAACCCATAAAGGAAAAGACACGCCAGCAACTCCGAGACACATGACAAGACAGGAGAGCCATAAACCAATGTGCAGTGGTCTGGAGCAGCTGGATAGATGCGACATGAAACTAGCACGGTTGCATGCAAATCAACACAGAGAAGTTTAGACAGCAAGTGAGATTAGACAATGGATAATATTTGGGGATATAGGAGGTAAGGAGTTCCTTGCTCATGCTACAGAAGATATGCATACAATGTGTCAAAAAAAAAAAACAGAGTTTCTGCGAGTAGTGCCTTGAATGATTATGATTGTAAGTTCTCCTTGCATACCACCTGTTCAGGAAGAGAGTTCCAAACCCTCGCACAACGCACAGAAAAACATATTTGCCTGATGTCTGTTTGGGTGCGTGGGTGGCTGATGTTGTACATATGACCGCTTGTGCAAGACTGAGGAGCCAGTATGAAGAGATCGGTGACAGAAATGGGCCTCTTGCCATGGAAGATTTTCCAGTATTGAATAAGATTGGCACGGAGAAGCCTTCCTTGTACAGAGTACTTTTCGGCTTCTTCTCAACCTTTCTACCTTCTCGGCTTGTGGGGCCTTGTTGGCTTGTGAATGAAGCCTTGTCGTCTTTTGAATGAAGCCTTCTCTGCTTGTGAAGCATTCAGATTCATGTATTACACCGCAAATACCAGTGAA
Organism: Chirona hameri; assembly: GCA_036785665.1. Lineage (NCBI taxonomy): Eukaryota > Metazoa > Arthropoda > Thecostraca > Balanomorpha > Balanidae > Chirona > Chirona hameri. The sequence continues at coordinate 3,982 of JAXIVJ010009854.1, forward strand.
GGTCCTGGTGGTGGTGGTGGCTGCACATGTACCGTCTTTCGCGATTAAAGATTCATAGTGGGTCCAACACATTTGTTAACTGTTCCATAGTATTACATTCTACAATGCTTTGGGCTAATATATTCCATTCTCGTATTGTTCTAGGAAAAAATGAGGTATGGTATGAAAGAAGTCGGGACTGTATATTAACCTGATCTTCCATTGGTGATCTCTACGTCCTAAGTAATTTGGTCTGGCAATAATGTTGTCAACATTTACTTTACTGGACTCAGTTTGAAAGGATTGGTCAAACTAGGGACCTTAACAGTTCCCTTGGCCTTTTGGGGACATTTACTAAAGACTCTATTTGCAAACCTTAGGACCCGATTGCCTTTCCCTATCATTTTTGATATATGCGCATTCCACTTCATATTGTCTGATATTAATAGGTACACCAAGGTACTTTTTATTGATTTACAACTTGAATTAGACTTCCATTTTTTAACATACTGTGGTAGTGTTACTGGCCTTATTTTGTGACATTCGCATGATTGCACACTTAGAAACATTCAAGTGCGCAATCATTGGATTGGATAGAAACGTGGCTTTCAGGACGCCAGCAAAGGGTTATATTGAATGGGTGCCAATCACAATGGAAGGAGGTTCTCAGTGGGGTTCCACAGGGCTCAGTCCTGGGCCCATTGCTTTTTATAATATTTGTGAATGCAATTGAGAACAGTATAGACAGCAAAGTCTTGAAATTTGCAGACGATCTAAAAGTTGTCAGGATTATTAGAGGAAAACATGATCAGGATGTTTTTCAATCAGATCTGGACAAGCTAGTTGAGTGGTCTGAAGCATGGCAGATGAAATTCAATTTGAGTAAATGTAAGATTATGCACGCTGGACGGGTTAGCAGTAAACATAGGTATGAAATGGGTGGGCAGAAAATGGAGCAGATTGAAAAGGAAAGAGATTTAGGTGTCGTGGTAAACAATAGACTATCAGCGTCAGACCAGGTTGTAGAAGCTAGGAAAAAGGCACTTAGAATGCTAGGGGCCATTAACAGAAATGTTTCCTACAAGAGTGAAAAGGTAATAACAAAACTGTATTGTGCATACGTTAGACCACATTTGGAGTATTGTGTACAAGCCTGGTCTCCAACATATGAGAAAGATTGCTGGTTGTTAGAAAGAGTTCAAAAAAGGGCAACAAAAATGATTAATTGTCTTGGTAGTTTACCTTATGAAGATAGATTAAGGAAATTGGGTATGTTTTCACTTAGATATAGAAGGCTAAGAGGAGATCTAATTGAAGTCTTCAAATTTGTAAATAGTCAGCATTCTGGATATTTAAAGGGTATGTTTGAGTTCAATAGGGAAAATCGAGGTAGAGGTCATCAGCATAAACTCATTATGAAACAAAGTAGGACTAGGCTATGACAGTCATTTTTCAGTAGAAGGGTTGTAGGACATTGGAATATGCTACCAGGGGATGTCGCTGATGCAGTGACACTTGCTTCCTTCAAAATTAGATTAGATAAATACTTTACAGAGAAGGGATTAGTTCATAAATACTCGTGGGATTAGCCTTCTTTTATGCAGGTAGAGTAAGGTGATTTGAAGGGGCGAGACTGGTGGAGGGGGGTGCAACCTCGGATGGGCCCAAGAGGCTCTTTGTTGCACTTTTCTTTTATGTCTTTATGTCATGCGAATGTCACAAAATAAGGCAGTAAGCCTTGTCGGCTTGTGAAGCTGAAATTGTGCTGCCTTTTTTTTTAAGTAGCCAAGTATACAACAATTATACGCATGCTTTAAAAAGTTATTTTTAATTACTTGAGAAATTTGGGAAATAATGATGTTTTGATGACGTCATGTTGTTGTTTTTGGAAAAACGATAAATGTTTGAAAAATCGTAGAAAACAGAGCTTTGAAGCAAATTGCAAACGCAATTAAGCAAATATATAAAATTTAATTTGCTTTAAAATGGCACTCTCGGATTTGCGAAATTTTGGGTTTTTGACCCCCAAAATGATAAAAAAGTGATTTTTGGGGAACATCAGCACAAAATCAAAATTTTCGAAGATGTCAAAAAAACGGAATACATATGAGATAACTGAGTATGGACAATGCTCAAACCATATTTCAAACACATATCTCCATTTTTGACCGAGTGATGGCTCCATAAGTGTAAGAAATTCATGACGTTATTTTTTTAATAACTTTTTGGGAATTTGTTGACCAGATACGAATAAATAATGACCTTTTCTGTATTTCTGAGACCAAACTGGTCTAGGAACAGCTTTTTTATTTACATTTATCAATTTCTCATTTTGAGGTTTTCTGACAGAGCAAAATCGCTGTTCTGGACTGTACTGGAAGGTCACTCGTTGACCCGAAACCTAGAAATTGCATACCGTTAGATTCCGAACATGACAGGCCAACCCCCTTCAAATGCCACGTGACCATAACGGGGCGGAGCATGACCATATATGGCAGGTCCAAAGGTTGATTTTTTTTTGGCGCACTTCGGCCATTGTTTTGCCGCACTATTATTTTGCCGGTGTAGGTATTGATCACGTGATACATTTATTATTGCTAAACAGTCAACTCCTCGTATTAATTTATTACTGACCAATCTGTCAATATTGGTCAGGTCAGTAATACATTCATATGAGGAGTTTGCATCAGCTGAGGGCGGGCTTGGTCACCTGATAAATGCAGCCATGTTTTGTCTGTATTGACTAGGGAGGGTCTAAAAAACTGTCCAGATTAGCAGGCAAGCCCATGCTCCGAAACTACTGGACCGATCTGAGTGATTTTTTCACAATGCAATTCGAACTGGTCGGAATGGGTGCCGTTTGCCTTTTATATACTTCAGTCTAATCTAAATGAACCAAATTCGATAAAAACCTGTAGTTCAATTTGTCAGGCAAGCCTATGCTCCGAGGCTATGGGACCGATCCTTCACCATTCGATCCGGCGTGGTCCAGAACGGTGCCGTTTTGCGTTTTATCCAGATTGGTTCACTCTAAGTGGACCAAATTAGGTCAAAGCCTCCAAAAACCGTTGCCATTGGTATGGAGCTGTCCGCTCCCGAGCTATGCTAATGCAAAATATGAAGGTGAAAATAAATAAAAAAATACCATAAAAAAACTCCAATTATTTGTGCACATCGCCCTATGATTACTTGTGTCCCAACGGGCTGGCATCATACTTCGTTTTACATTAGTGATTACGCTTCCACGATACGCTAAAAATTTCGAAAAAAACAATTTAAAAAAAAAAACTGAATATGTATATTCAGTTCAATGTGAGTTGTAATCTTCCAACAAAACATAAAATTGCTCAATTTTTAAGTGCCACTTTTACCAAGGCGTAAAATATATTCTGAGGCCTTGGTAAAAGTGACAAAAAGAGTCAATTTTGACCTTTACACTGACATATCGCAAAAACTATTTGACCGATTTTCATGATCCGTTCTTTATCCGACTCGGAGTGTTACGTTCGTTTTTTGATCACTTACCTGCTTTCTGAAAATATCCGTTGGAAAAGTAAAAAAAATGAGAAAAAAACAATATGAACAAACCTATCATTTTTTATCAAAAAACGTTATACAATAAAAGATGCGAATTTCCATCAGAAATGCTATGGACAAAAGGGATTTGAACCATCTTGATCAACAAAAAAGTTACGGCCTTTTCCGTTTCTACCAAAATCCAAAAAATATATTGTGGAGCTTCCTATGAATATTCGTTACACACCGATATACAGTCGGATTGGAAATTGCACGAGGAGTCTGATTTTTCTTACGGATTGCGAATCGGACAATTGGTTCAAAAGTTATCGCAAGATGCAGGTTAAAAAATAGAGCATGTACGGTCCAGGGCTTTCAGTCATCGGGTACCCTGTCATCATTGTTTGGGCCTTTTTCGGCACCCCTTCGAAAAGTCGAAAATCTAGGTTAAAATCGAAAGCGGTAAGAAGGAGTTGGTTAAAGAGATAGAAATCGACCGGAAATGTCAGCCGGATAGGTAAAAAAAAAATTATTTCATATCCATTAGACGAAAATGGCATTTTTCACGAATAATTATTTCTTATAACGATGGTAGGATAAACAAATTGGTAGTTAATTTAAAGAACAAAACCAGTTTCGGAAAGGTCAATGTCTGGGCTACCTTTTGGTGGAAACTAGAAGTCCTTAAACCCCCTCAAACAAAACAAAAATTGCCGGCAATACCTGATCGGTTAGCGTTACTCCCGGCGCTTACCAGCGCTTCAGAACGAATGAAATCCATGATCGAAGTGTTAAAGTGTCGTTACAAAGGCCATACACATCATGTACATCGATATTTCGAACGGGTTTCCGTGGGAAATGCAATTGAATATTGTGGCCTTTTAAAAAGGAAACGGACCCTGGCGGGATACACTGCACCGTCATACACGGGAGTACTGCGGTACAGTATTTATTATCGTCGCGGGACATTCGTCCTTCGTGCCGGCGTCAGCGCATGGTCCAGAGATCTGAAGTCGCGTGAACGGGGAAAGATTTGCCGACTGGCCGATAGATGGCAGGCACAGCGCCGGCCGGCCGGGAATAATACTGCCCTGAAAAGGTGTTGCACAGTGGGGCAAGAAAATGACAACGGCACCCGGTGTTCCCAGGCGGTCACCCATCCAAGTACTAACCGGGCCCGATGCTGCTTGACTTCAGTGATCGGACGGGAACTGGTATTTTCAGCATGGTATGGTCGTTGCCGATGGTCGACGATGTGGTCGCCGGTTTTGATGAGTTGGCCTCAGAAAGGATGAGAATGCTGCCATATATAGAGCAACTTTTGAACAAACAACTGTTGTGTTAACGCAGGAAAGTCATCCGATGTTCATTGTAAAGATGATTCATCATTTTGACTTATTTTGTTTTTCGAAATTTCCAAAAACGCCAGAAACTGTCCTTCACTCAACAAACAAAATGTGAAAACGGCAAAACAAGCAAAGACGAATATTCAAATTTGTATTGCTTATCTGTATACGCAGCTCGCACGACGGACGACGAGCCAAAAATCACATGCATTGTTTGTATCGTCACTTATGAAATGGCGCAAACTCGGTTTGCAGAAGCGCCTTTCAGCTCCCATTATCAATGCTCTTGTACGAACAATTTCCCATTGTCTATGTTGTGTGCACAATTATATGACGATGCATTATTTACTTCGTGACATTCCTTTCCATGTACAAAAAAGCACTGAGCTCTGAAGAGAGAGAAATTATAATCCTAACAGGCATTTCCACTTTTCTCTCGAAACAGGCCAAAATAGGGTTGGAGCGCGAACGCAACCTACCCCGCTAACAAAAATAGTACTCCCGAGTTATCCACATTTGGGATAATCGCAGGGGTCAACCCAACCGAAGTGCAATGGAAGGGCCTCGTCCTGGGGGAACCGCCTTCGTGATCACGGTGTCCCCTGAGCCAGGTAAGTATGAGTCGCGGCGGCGATCTTTTCGTACATGTAGTCTCCTGACTCTGGCAGTTTGACTTCCGTTAGATGGCTTCTGACAGGGTACATGTCAGATAGATGTATTACATGTCCCAATGTGAAGCTGACAAACAGTATTGTAATGCGATACAGGTCATCGATTTGAAATATACCAATGTCTTGTCCGTTGATTTAAGATATTTACCAATATATCATGCAAAGTTAGCCGCTTCTTGACAGCGCCATCTGTGAAATGCTATTGGAACTTAAGGTTCTGTTTTTCTGATGAGTATTACTGGGTATATATACATTCTGAGGCCTATTTCACAAAGAAGTTAGTAATTACACATGTTTGCGATTACAAACGCAAGCAAATATTGCAAACCTCACTAAAAGACATTTCACAAACATTCGCCACCTCTGAATTACCGATTGTACAGAAAATTGTAAACACAAATGTTAGTACAGCAGAAAGCTTAAATCAAGAACGTTTGTATTGCACTTGATGCTAGTGACAAATAATTTGATTGCTAACAAATTAATTTAACAAATATTGACATTGTGGTTTATTTTTTTATTCAATATAAAATTAGTTTCAGGGAGAATAATCTTTTAATTAACATTTCATCGGAATGCAAACTCGGATCGTAAAAATAAATCTTGGTAAGCAGTTAGAGTACCCGGATTTTGATCATTCACTAGGTGGCGGAGCATAACAACAGAACTACTCTTAAAAGAAAGATCGTTGAATTTCTCGACCATTTGTTCACCTAACCTAGCCGATTTCCTACGTCGTAAAGGGTGAATGAAGGTTCACTGCACATTGCACAAGACATCGTTGGCCGCTGCAATTCTATCGCCATGCGGGCTCTCCGCGCGCGGGGCGCCGCCCCTCACAGCGCAATCGGTAAGGTGCACTGGGACTCTCTCGGGGAAATAACTTTTTGCAATTTCTGAAATTCAGAACCCCTGGGTTTTGTGAAATTCAAACTACAGACATGTGTAAAAATTATTTGTAATTACAAAGAAATTCTTTGTAATTACAAACTTTTTTGCTGTGTGAAATAGGCTTCAGATGGCGTTATCCGCGCAATGTAATTACCGAGCGGTTTCTCGTCAGCTTACTAGACAAATTTACATTTAACCCGGCCCGACCGACCCGGCCATACAGACGCTTTTCGGAAGCTAATAACTTTGCAACCACTGCTCCGATTGATATCGGGTTTTCACCATTGTGTTCAACTTCAACCCTGTGTAAAATATAAATAGCATGAAAACAGTCATAATGATTCAACATATATTAACATTGGAATGATGTTTAGAAGGGCAAATGCACAACACCGATCTGGATTTATTTGAGGGTGAAGCCTGCAGGCTGAGGTAGGTCTTAGGTACCTATAGGTTCCATGCTGTCTTGTTGGTTGATTGCGCTTGATGACTGTGGAGCAAGCATCAAGCTTGATGCTTGATGACTGCGCTTGAGCCTGTGGAGGAAAACGGGCTACTAATAGCATTCTTAGTATCAGTTTTAGGGTTCTGGTTTGCCAATAGGTATACCTTAGTTTAGGGAGTTTAAAATTCACAGTAAAACTGGGGGAAAAGAGTGGAAAAATATAATCCATAGGGTGTCATTTCCCACCAAAATTGTCCAATCCTAGGACGCAAGCCGCACAAAACGACGCTTCCGTCACAAATGCTGCTACTCGTCGGACTTGTTCGCTGGCGACATACGTATTGTCATTGTGTGATGCCATCGCAGTTCATCGCCGTGCCAATGGTGCCCCGGTACGGCGCGCGGACGGCGAGACTTGTTTGCGTGATTTTAACCAAAGCTTTTGGTAGATCGGGCAACGGACGATCCCTTGTACTATTTTCGAGATTCGCCCGTAAAATAGCTTGCGAATTTTCGTAGGAGTAGCTTGGGACCCAAACTTTTCTTGTGATTCCGAGCCAGCGGATGTGCAGCCTGCGCCAGCAATGCGACAGCCTACGCCGGGGCCGATGGTCCGCGCCAGGCGTCGGCGAATCGTGGTCATGTCGCCGGTGAGCGGCGTGACCTCGCCGGCAGTGACGCCAACAGCCCTCGCTTGCTGGTCAGCCGATGTGGTGATGGTCACATCGGCTGCGCCATTCGGCGGGCAATTGTCGGCGCCGTCACGGCCGTCGGCGCAATTGGCTGCGCCGGTAACCGGCCAGCCGTCAGCGCCCAAGTCGTGCTAAACTTGTCGAAACGTCAGTACCATCATCGGACGCGACGATGACGTCATAAGAGTCCACTGAGTCTACGAGGTCCGCCAGCAACTTGGCGAATTTGAAAAACCGCAACATTTAACATAACATATAGCGCAAGCAATCGTCATGACCGAGACCGCTACTGCTGCTCCGGCCGCCGCTGCCGCCAAGGCGGCAAAAGCCAAGTCGCCACGCGCCAAGCCCGCCCACCCACCGACCAACGAGATGGTGCAGGGCGCCATTAAGGGGCTCGGAGAGCGCGGCGGGTCGTCGCTGATCGCCATCAAAAAGTACATTGCCGCTAACTACAAGGTGGACGTCGAGAAGCTCTCGCACTTCATCAAGAAGGCCCTCAAGTCGGGAGTGACCAGCGGCAACCTGGTGCAGACCAAGGGCAAGGGCGCCAGCGGTTCGTTCAAGCTGTCGTCTGCCACCGCGAAGCCGGCCAAGCAGGCTGACAAGGCGCCCAAGAAGAAGCCGGCCGCCGCCAAGCCGGCCGCCAAAAAGACTCCGAAAAAGGCTGCTGCCAAGAAGCCGGCCGACAAGAAGAAGGCTGCGAAATCGCCGGCCAAGGCCATGAAGCCCAAGGCCAAGCCGACCAAGGCCAAAAAGGCCAAGTCGCCGGCGAAGAAGCCCAAGGCGCCCAAGCCGAAAAAGTCTCCGGCCAAGAAGCCAGCCGCCAAGAAGACGGCGGCCAAGAAGTAGACGTCGCCAGCGCACGCACGCCACAATGGCTCTTATTAGAGCCACGCACAGTACTCGCTTGGCATGTGATCGCAGATGCTTATAGTTGGCAAATCGTTTGCGTTAAGGCAACCGATGATCCGGAATGACGCGCCGTCTCCGGCAAGGATGCATTACTAAATTGTGGTCACGCGAAAACGCCTCTTCCGAACTCAGGAACCATCCTGTCAGCCAACAACTTCCCACCGCCCCTCCCTCCGCAGCCCGTCATCGGACGCCGAACCATGTCATCTGATGCCGAGCCGAGTCCCGCACCGGCCGCCACAATGGGTAGTTCAGATAGACACTCGAGCCGGCAGCGACCGCTGCACACTGACATGCGACACAGACCGCAGACGACCATACACTCTCACGACAATCAAGCCACATCAATATCACGTGATATTCAGTACCGTCATATTATAGTAGTAGGATACTAGGTCCGTACTGGTACTTTCAGCATGGTATGGCCATTGTCGTCGGAAAGGCGATGATTCACAAAGCATATTGGCGGATGCCGCGAGACTGGGACTGCATATATAAATGACGCAATATCGAGGTCTCGACATTGTGCGCCAGTCATCTGTGATCAAGGTCTAAGCTCGGATTGCATGGTCTTGAAAAAGACCTATTGTTGCCGTTGGGCTCGGCGTCGGTCGACACAGATGAATGATGATGACGGTGATGATGACGGGTGATGACGGCGAGAGGGATGTCGATCGGCGTCGGCCGTTCAGCTGACCAGCTTACTTGCTGCTGGTGTACTTTGTGACGGCCTTGGTGCCCTCGGACACGGCGTGCTTGGCCAGCTCGCCGGGCAGAAGCAGACGGACGGCCGTCTGGATCTCCCGAGAGGTGATCGTCGAGCGCTTGTTGTAGTGCGCCAGACGAGAGGCCTCTGCGGCGATGCGCTCGAAAATGTCGTTGACGAACGAGTTCATGATGCTCATGGCCTTGGACGAGATGCCGGTGTCCGGGTGCACCTGCTTCAGCACCTTGTAGATGTAGATGGCGTACGATTCCTTCCTCTTCTTCCTGCGCTTCTTGTCGCCCTTGGAGATGTTCTTCTGGGCCTTGCCCGCCTTCTTGGCGGCCTTTCCGCTAGTCTTCGGTGGCATCGTTGGCGTGCTGGGGGGTGCGCGAATGTGTGATCGCTGCATCGCCCGCCGTGGTAGTCGGGCAGCGACGGTGGCGCCACCGCATGCGCTCGCCGTGCCCGGATCGGCCGCCAACGGGCCGGCGGGTGTTCATAAAAGCAGCTCGCGCGATTTCAGCAGTGTGTTTTGTGCGCTGGAGAGACCACAAACTCGCAAGCATGTCTGGACGCGGCAAGGGTGGCAAGGTGAAGGGCAAGTCCAAGTCCCGCTCATCCCGGGCGGGTCTGCAGTTCCCGGTGGGCCGTATCCACCGTCTGCTCCGCAAGGGCAACTACGCCGAGCGCGTCGGTGCCGGCGCCCCCGTGTACCTGGCGGCCGTCATGGAGTACCTGGCCGCTGAGGTGCTCGAGCTGGCCGGCAACGCTGCCCGTGACAACAAGAAGACCAGGATCATCCCGCGTCACCTGCAGCTGGCCATCCGCAACGACGAGGAGCTGAACAAGCTCTTGTCGGGCGTGACCATCGCCCAGGGTGGTGTGCTGCCCAACATCCAGGCGGTGCTCCTCCCCAAGAAGACGGAGAAGAAGTAAGCTGTCTCGCTGTGTGCGACGTCAAACAGGCCTTTTTGAAGGCCACGCAATACTCTCGTTGAGACTGATCACAGATGGGCCCGGGCGGCAGTCATTTCACAGCGCACGGATACTTTCCTCATTCCAATGCACAAGTATCCATGCAGGCCCCATATTGCTAGATTGACACAGCTCTGGGCCGCTCCCATACTTACCGTCACAAATATGAGTTATTCGCTCCTCGAGCATACGCGTTGAACGGTGAGGAGGAATTGGTGTCGGGAGAAGAAGAAGAAGAAGAAAAAAAAAAAAAACAATGGCGCCCCATGCTTGGTGCCAATTTGTTCCATCAAAGGTACACACTTGTTTGTCAGCTTAATCGCTTTTACGCATCTCTGTTTGGTATTCACGCACAAAGTTCGGTCACCTGTGCGTGTTAGCTGCATTTCACGCGCGGCGCCAGGCACCTAGTCTAGGTGACGCCACACCGCCGGCGCCGGCACTTGGGGCCACTTCGCGCGCTTTTTCGAAAATTTGACGCCAACGGCGGCGCGTCGCCCGTTGGTGGCGCAGATCAGGTAACCGCTGGACCGTGCGCCAGAAGGGCGGTGGAGGTCAGATTGCACACCGCGGGCCGATCGCATTCGCTCGCTGCTCTGCGGCCCTACCGAGGGGGCGACCGCAGAATCGAAGTAGGTCATCTCAACGTGTCCACTAGTTCGCTAGCTAGCCAGTGTATGGAATGGATTATATAATTGTATTACACAAATTATGCTCTATCGTACTTCAAGGTGTTCTAGCAAATCCTAAGCGAAAATAGTTCCATTGAACTTGCGCTACACACCACGTTTTGTTGAATAACCTAAAACATTCTTTCTTTGCGTGCTATTTTAGAAAACGCTCCAGTCGCATCAGCCCAAAATTCCACAAAATGGTCTAATTTGGACCTGAAGAAGAAAGAAAGAAAGAAAGAAAAAATGGACAGTAGCCATTTCGTATTTATAGACTTTGCACATAACCCGACAACTGTGATCAACTTTCTTAGAGCGAGTGATTGGCCTTTAAAAAGGCCTGTTTTCAATGCCGCTTGCCACTCCGTCTTAAGAGTGTCCGCTTAGCCGCCGAAGCCGTACAGGGTGCGTCCCTGACGCTTCAGGGCATAGACGACGTCCATGGCGGTGACAGTCTTGCGCTTAGCGTGCTCGGTGTAGGTGACAGCGTCACGGATGACGTTCTCCAGGAACACCTTCAGGACGCCGCGAGTCTCCTCGTAGATGAGACCGCTGATGCGCTTCACGCCGCCACGGCGAGCCAGACGACGGATGGCTGGTTTTGTGATGCCCTGGATGTTATCACGCAACACTTTGCGGTGCCGCTTGGCTCCGCCCTTTCCCAGTCCCTTGCCTCCCTTGCCACGTCCAGTCATCTTGACGACTTTTAACTTGCGTTGTGGGGTTTTCTGACGTTCGTTTCGTTTTAGTGCGTCACGTGACCGCGGTGGGCGCTACGATCGTTGAGACTAACTGCGCATGCGCGACCTGAAACCCGAAACCTCGAGAGCTCGAATTCACAAATGTGGCGCCAAATTCGAACATTGAAAAATGGCGCGCACAAAGCAGACCGCTCGCAAGTCCACCGGTGGCAAGGCGCCGCGCAAGCAGCTGGCCACCAAGGCCGCTCGTAAGAGCGCGCCGGCCACTGGCGGCGTCAAGAAGCCCCACCGTTACCGTCCCGGCACGGTGGCGCTGCGTGAGATCCGCCGCTACCAGAAGAGCACCGAGCTGCTGATCCGCAAGCTGCCGTTCCAGCGTCTGGTGCGCGAGATCGCCCAGGACTTCAAGACGGATCTTCGCTTCCAGAGCAGCGCCGTGATGGCCCTGCAGGAGGCTAGCGAGGCCTACCTGGTCGGTCTGTTCGAGGACACCAACCTGTGCGCCATCCACGCCAAGCGCGTCACCATCATGCCCAAGGACATCCAGGCTGGCGCGCCGCATCCGTGGCGAGCGTGCCTAAGCACCAGTGCTTGCGCTTGCACACCAACCCCCACCCAACAGGTCCTTATCAGGACCAGACACCCGCTAATGGAATACGTCAGGATGTGCGACACGGCCACATTGTTTCCACATGCAAACGTGCATAGGTGACGGGTGTTAGATCGGTATGACATGACAGTCATGCGATACTGATGCTAAGACAGTCAAAAATAAAGCAAGATATTGCTTTTAAATGTGGTTTGGATATTGTCCACATGTCTTTGTTTGAATTTAAAGAGAGAGAAATTTAAAAAAAATGCGAGATAGCAGCCGTCGTGTAGCCCTTGCCATTTGCTATCTATTGACTTCTTTCTGTTGAATTTTGCGCAAAATATGGCATTTGTACGGACGGTCTGTTAAACTATATTATACATCCTAAAAGTTTTTCCTGTGATATGAGGGCTATTTTTTTTTCTCTCGGGACTCTTGGGTCCGCCCGCCCCGTGATTCAACAGTTTGTGATTCAACGTGCAAAGTTGTGACCACTTTAATGATAAAATAGTCATTTTCAGGGTTGAAATCGGTACTCGCAAACGACGATTGCACGCAGAACGCTGATCCGAGCACCATTTTGCAGGCGAGTGTACAATGTGTGTCACACAACAAAGCTGTGTCGGTGATCACGCATTTCTGCTTCCGCTCTCGGCGGACCCCACTTGTCACACCGCTGCACTTTTTCACAGTCTATATTGCGGAAGGCGAAATCACACGACGAAGGAGCCGACCGCTCTGCACGGAGGCTGGGAGAGAGCACAGAGCCGTCCGATCAGCGCGACAGTCTAGTGAGAACAGAGCGGGAGACATGTTGACAGCGGCTTAAATGCGGCGGCGAGGAAATGAGGGGGTCGCGAGAAGGGTTAGACAGGGCAGGGCGCGTAGTGAGACCTGGCGAAAACACGCGAGGCGCGACGCAGCGCGCTGTTTGAACAGGTGGCCCGGCGAGTCGCGGCGCGGGGCACTATCATAACACCACGGGTGTGCCGGGCCGCCGCGCTCACTGCCGGTAGACAATGGCAACCAGCCGGATGTTTCCGAAAACAGCCGACCGGGCCGCGGCTCCTCACACACAGGCGGACAAATACCTCTGCGTCTCACACAGCCTGCCCTGGCACGTCCGCTCGACGTGATGAAATGATGACATTTCTTATTCACGGACGTTGCGTGGCTCGACAGAAGCAAAACAAAACACTAGGACACTAACAAATTCAACTTCACGCATGTATACACAAACAAAACGTAACATTCATATACACTAACACGAAACGAAAGTCATACATATCATCATACATAAAAGTGATTACATATGGATTTACAGGATACACTTCTACATGGGACCAGTGTCAACACCATCCATGTGGTGCTATTGTCAGTTTTCATCATATGGTGCAATCATTGGGCAGTCGGTGCCTATGTGAACTGAAGTAACACACTGTCATGCTTAAACTATTATTGTGACCAATTTCCCTTGCCACACAATTATAACAAATATAGTTTGTTATTCACGGCTTGTGAAGCCTCTTGTGGCGCCTTGTTGGCTCGTGAAGCCTTCTCTGCTTGTGGAGCCTTCTCGGCTTGTGAAGCCTTCAGGTTCAGATTTGTGTATTACACCGCAAATACCAATGAAGGTCCTGGTGGTAACATATAGACAAATATATACATATATTTATATATATGTATATATTTTATATATATATATATATATATATATATATATATATATATATATATATATATATATATATATATATATATATATATATATATATATATATATATATAGTTTGTTATTCACGGCTTGTGAAGCCTTGTCGTCTTGTGAATGAAGCCTGTTCCTAAGGCCTGTTGGTGCCTAAGGCCTGTACTCACCTGTTCAACTCACCTGTTTGGGTTCCTGGTCTCCTCATGGCAAATAGGAAGAAAGACTGTTGGGAACTGACAGATGGGAAATGGAACCCATAAAGGAAAAGACACGCCAGCAACTCCGAGACACATGACAAGACAGGAGAGCCATAAACCAATGTGCAGTGGTCTGGAGCAGCTGGATAGATGCGACATGAAACTAGCACGGTTGCATGCAAATCAACACAGAGAAGTTTAGACAGCAAGTGAGATTAGACAATGGATAATATTTGGGGATATAGGAGGTAAGGAGTTCCTTGCTCATGCTACAGAAGATATGCATACAATGTGTCAAAAAAAAAAAACAGAGTTTCTGCGAGTAGTGCCTTGAATGATTATGATTGTAAGTTCTCCTTGCATACCACCTGTTCAGGAAGAGAGTTCCAAACCCTCGCACAACGCACAGAAAAACATATTTGCCTGATGTCTGTTTGGGTGCGTGGGTGGCTGATGTTGTACATATGACCGCTTGTGCAAGACTGAGGAGCCAGTATGAAGAGATCGGTGACAGAAATGGGCCTCTTGCCATGGAAGATTTTCCAGTATTGAATAAGATTGGCACGGAGAAGCCTTCCTTGTACAGAGTACTTTTCGGCTTCTTCTCAACCTTTCTACCTTCTCGGCTTGTGGGGCCTTGTTGGCTTGTGAATGAAGCCTTGTCGTCTTTTGAATGAAGCCTTCTCTGCTTGTGAAGCATTCAGATTCATGTATTACACCGCAAATACCAGTGAAGGTCCTGGTGGTGGTGGTGGCTGCACATGTACCGTCTTTCGCGATTAAAGATTCATAGTGGGTCCAACACATTTGTTAACTGTTCCATAGTATTACATTCTACAATGCTTTGGGCTAATATATTCCATTCTCGTATTGTTCTAGGAAAAAATGAGGTATGGTATGAAAGAAGTCGGGACTGTATATTAACCTGATCTTCCATTGGTGATCTCTACGTCCTAAGTAATTTGGTCTGGCAATAAATGTTGTCAACATTTACTTTACTGGACTCAGTTTGAAAGGATTGGTCAAACTAGGGACCTTAACAGTTCCCTTGGCCTTTTGGGGACATTTACTAAAGACTCTATTTGCAAACCTTAGGACCCGATTGCCTTTCCCTATCATTTTTGATATATGCGCATTCCACTTCATATTGTCTGATATTAATAGGTACACCAAGGTACTTTTTATTGATTTACAACTTGAATTAGACTTCCATTTTTTAACATACTGTGGTAGTGTTACTGCCTTATTTTGTGACATTCGCATGATTGCACACTTAGAAACATTCAAGTGCGCAATCATTGGATTGGATAGAAACGTGGCTTTCAGGACGCCAGCAAAGGGTTATATTGAATGGGTGCCAATCACAATGGAAGGAGGTTCTCAGTGGGGTTCCACAGGGCTCAGTCCTGGGCCCATTGCTTTTTATAATATTTGTGAATGCAATTGAGAACAGTATAGACAGCAAAGTCTTGAAATTTGCAGACGATCTAAAAGTTGTCAGGATTATTAGAGGAAAACATGATCAGGATGTTTTTCAATCAGATCTGGACAAGCTAGTTGAGTGGTCTGAAGCATGGCAGATGAAATTCAATTTGAGTAAATGTAAGATTATGCACGCTGGACGGGTTAGCAGTAAACATAGGTATGAAATGGGTGGCAGAAAATGGAGCAGATTGAAAAGGAAAGAGATTTAGGTGTCGTGGTAAACAATAGACTATCAGCGTCAGACCAGGTTGTAGAAGCTAGGAAAAAGGCACTTAGAATGCTAGGGGCCATTAACAGAAATGTTTCCTACAAGAGTGAAAAGGTAATAACAAAACTGTATTGTGCATACGTTAGACCACATTTGGAGTATTGTGTACAAGCCTGGTCTCCAACATATGAGAAAGATTGCTGGTTGTTAGAAAGAGTTCAAAAAAGGGCAACAAAAATGATTAATTGTCTTGGTAGTTTACCTTATGAAGATAGATTAAGGAAATTGGGTATGTTTTCACTTAGATATAGAAGGCTAAGAGGAGATCTAATTGAAGTCTTCAAATTTGTAAATAGTCAGCATTCTGGATATTTAAAGGGTATGTTTGAGTTCAATAGGGAAAATCGAGGTAGAGGTCATCAGCATAAACTCATTATGAAACAAAGTAGGACTAGGCTATGACAGTCATTTTTCAGTAGAAGGGTTGTAGGACATTGGAATATGCTACCAGGGGATGTCGCTGATGCAGTGACACTTGCTTCCTTCAAAATTAGATTAGATAAATACTTTACAGAGAAGGGATTAGTTCATAAATACTCGTGGGATTAGCCTTCTTTTATGCAGGTAGAGTAAGGTGATTTGAAGGGGCGAGACTGGTGGAGGGGGGTGCAACCTCGGATGGGCCCAAGAGGCTCTTTGTTGCACTTTTCTTTTATGTCTTTATGTCATGCGAATGTCACAAAATAAGGCAGTAAGCCTTGTCGGCTTGTGAAGCTGAAATTGTGCTGCCTTTTTTTTTAAGTAGCCAAGTATACAACAATTATACGCATGCTTTAAAAAGTTATTTTTAATTACTTGAGAAATTTGGGAAATAATGATGTTTTGATGACGTCATGTTGTTGTTTTTGAAAAACGATAAATGTTTGAAAAATCGTAGAAAACAGAGCTTTGAAGCAAATTGCAAACGCAATTAAGCAAATATATAAAATTTAATTTGCTTTAAAATGGCACTCTCGGATTTGCGAAATTTTGGGTTTTTGACCCCCAAAATGATAAAAAAGTGATTTTTGGGGAACATCAGCACAAAATCAAAATTTTCGAAGATGTCAAAAAAACGGAATACATATGAGATAACTGAGTATGGACAATGCTCAAACCATATTTCAAACACATATCTCCATTTTTGACCGAGTGATGGCTCCATAAGTGTAAGAAATTCATGACGTTATTTTTAATAACTTTTTGGGAATTTGTTGACCAGATACGAATAAATAATGACCTTTTCTGTATTTCTGAGACCAAACTGGTCTAGGAACAGCTTTTTTATTTACATTTATCAATTTCTCATTTTGAGGTTTTCTGACAGAGCAAAATCGCTGTTCTGGACTGTACTGAAGGTCACTCGTTGACCCGAAACCTAGAAATTGCATACCGTTAGATTCCGAACATGACAGGCCAACCCCCTTCAAATGCCACGTGACCATAACGGGGCGGAGCATGACCATATATGGCAGGTCCAAAGGTTGATTTTTTTTTGGCGCACTTCGGCCATTGTTTTGCCGCACTATTATTTTGCCGGTGTAGGTATTGATCACGTGATACATTTATTATTGCTAAACAGTCAACTCCTCGTATTAATTTATTACTGACCAATCTGTCAATATTGGTCAGGTCAGTAATACATTCATATGAGGAGTTTGCATCAGCTGAGGGCGGGCTTGGTCACCTGATAAATGCAGCCATGTTTTGTCTGTATTGACTAGGGAGGGTCTAAAAAACTGTCCAGATTAGCAGGCAAGCCCATGCTCCGAAACTACTGGACCGATCTGAGTGATTTTTTCACAATGCAATTCGAACTGGTCGGAATGGGTGCCGTTTGCCTTTTATATACTTCAGTCTAATCTAAATGAACCAAATTCGATAAAAACCTGTAGTTCAATTTGTCAGGCAAGCCTATGCTCCGAGGCTATGGGACCGATCCTTCACCATTCGATCCGGCGTGGTCCAGAACGGTGCCGTTTTGCGTTTTATCCAGATTGGTTCACTCTAAGTGGACCAAATTAGGTCAAAGCCTCCAAAAACCGTTGCCATTGGTATGGAGCTGTCCGCTCCCGAGCTATGCTAATGCAAAATATGAAGGTGAAAATAAATAAAAAAATACCATAAAAAAACTCCAATTATTTGTGCACATCGCCCTATGATTACTTGTGTCCCAACGGGCTGGCATCATACTTCGTTTTACATTAGTGATTACGCTTCCACGATACGCTAAAAATTTCGAAAAAACAATTTAAAAAAAAAAACTGAATATGTATATTCAGTTCAATGTGAGTTGTAATCTTCCAACAAAACATAAAATTGCTCAATTTTTAAGTGCCACTTTTACCAAGGCGTAAAATATATTCTGAGGCCTTGGTAAAAGTGACAAAAAGAGTCAATTTTGACCTTTACACTGACATATCGCAAAAACTATTTGACCGATTTTCATGATCCGTTCTTTATCCGACTCGGAGTGTTACGTTCGTTTTTTGATCACTTACCTGCTTTCTGAAATATCCGTTGGAAAAGTAAAAAAAATGAGAAAAAAACAATATGAACAAACCTATCATTTTTTATCAAAAAACGTTATACAATAAAAGATGCGAATTTCCATCAGAAATGCTATGGACAAAAGGGATTTGAACCATCTTGATCAACAAAAAAGTTACGGCCTTTTCCGTTTCTACCAAAATCCAAAAAATATATTGTGGAGCTTCCTATGAATATTCGTTACACACCGATATACAGTCGGATTGGAAATTGCACGAGGAGTCTGATTTTTCTTACGGATTGCGAATCGGACAATTGGTTCAAAAGTTATCGCAAGATGCAGGTTAAAAAATAGAGCATGTACGGTCCAGGGCTTTCAGTCATCGGGTACCCTGTCATCATTGTTTGGGCCTTTTTCGGCACCCCTTCGAAAAGTCGAAAATCTAGGTTAAAATCGAAAGCGGTAAGAAGGAGTTGGTTAAAGAGATAGAAATCGACCGGAAATGTCAGCCGGATAGGTAAAAAAAAAATTATTTCATATCCATTAGACGAAAATGGCATTTTTCACGAATAATTATTTCTTATAACGATGGTAGGATAAACAAATTGGTAGTTAATTTAAAGAACAAAACCAGTTTCGGAAAGGTCAATGTCTGGGCTACCTTTTGGTGGAAACTAGAAGTCCTTAAACCCCTCAAACAAAACAAAAATTGCCGGCAATACCTGATCGGTTAGCGTTACTCCCGGCGCTTACCAGCGCTTCAGAACGAATGAAATCCATGATCGAAGTGTTAAAGTGTCGTTACAAAGGCCATACACATCATGTACATCGATATTTCGAACGGGTTTCCGTGGAAATGCAATTGAATATTGTGGCCTTTTAAAAAGGAAACGGACCCTGGCGGGATACACTGCACCGTCATACACGGGAGTACTGCGGTACAGTATTTATTATCGTCGCGGGACATTCGTCCTTCGTGCCGGCGTCAGCGCATGGTCCAGAGATCTGAAGTCGCGTGAACGGGGAAAGATTTGCCGACTGGCCGATAGATGGCAGGCACAGCGCCGGCCGGCCGGGAATAATACTGCCCTGAAAAGGTGTTGCACAGTGGGGCAAGAAAATGACAACGGCACCCGGTGTTCCCAGGCGGTCACCCATCCAAGTACTAACCGGGCCCGATGCTGCTTGACTTCAGTGATCGGACGGGAACTGGTATTTTCAGCATGGTATGGTCGTTGCCGATGGTCGACGATGTGGTCGCCGGTTTTGATGAGTTGGTGGCCTCAGAAAGGATGAGAATGCTGCCATATATAGAGCAACTTTTGAACAAACAACTGTTGTGTTAACGCAGGAAAGTCATCCGATGTTCATTGTAAAGATGATTCATCATTTTGACTTATTTTGTTTTTCGAAATTTCCAAAAACGCCAGAAACTGTCCTTCACTCAACAAACAAAATGTGAAAACGGCAAAACAAGCAAAGACGAATATTCAAATTTGTATTGCTTATCTGTATACGCAGCTCGCACGACGGACGACGAGCCAAAAATCACATGCATTGTTTGTATCGTCACTTATGAAATGGCGCAAACTCGGTTTGCAGAAGCGCCTTTCAGCTCCCATTATCAATGCTCTTGTACGAACAATTTCCCATTGTCTATGTTGTGTGCACAATTATATGACGATGCATTATTTACTTCGTGACATTCCTTTCCATGTACAAAAAAGCACTGAGCTCTGAAGAGAGAGAAATTATAATCCTAACAGGCATTTCCACTTTTCTCTCGAAACAGGCCAAAATAGGGTTGGAGCGCGAACGCAACCTACCCCGCTAACAAAAATAGTACTCCCGAGTTATCCACATTTGGGATAATCGCAGGGGTCAACCCAACCGAAGTGCAATGGAAGGGCCTCGTCCTGGGGGAACCGCCTTCGTGATCACGGTGTCCCCTGAGCCAGGTAAGTATGAGTCGCGGCGGCGATCTTTTCGTACATGTAGTCTCCTGACTCTGGCAGTTTGACTTCCGTTAGATGGCTTCTGACAGGGTACATGTCAGATAGATGTATTACATGTCCCAATGTGAAGCTGACAAACAGTATTGTAATGCGATACAGGTCATCGATTTGAAATATACCAATGTCTTGTCCGTTGATTTAAGATATTTACCAATATATCATGCAAAGTTAGCCGCTTCTTGACAGCGCCATCTGTGAAATGCTATTGGAACTTAAGGTTCTGTTTTTCTGATGAGTATTACTGGGTATATATACATTCTGAGGCCTATTTCACAAAGAAGTTAGTAATTACACATGTTTGCGATTACAAACGCAAGCAAATATTGCAAACCTCACTAAAAGACATTTCACAAACATTCGCCACCTCTGAATTACCGATTGTACAGAAAATTGTAAACACAAATGTTAGTACAGCAGAAAGCTTAAATCAAGAACGTTTGTATTGCACTTGATGCTAGTGACAAATAATTTGATTGCTAACAAATTAATTTAACAAATATTGACATTGTGGTTTATTTTTTTATTCAATATAAAATTAGTTTCAGGGAGAATAATCTTTTAATTAACATTTCATCGGAATGCAAACTCGGATCGTAAAAATAAATCTTGGTAAGCAGTTAGAGTACCCGGATTTTGATCATTCACTAGGTGGCGGAGCATAACAACAGAACTACTCTTAAAAGAAAGATCGTTGAATTTCTCGACCATTTGTTCACCTAACCTAGCCGATTTCCTACGTCGTAAAGGGTGAATGAAGGTTCACTGCACATTGCACAAGACATCGTTGGCCGCTGCAATTCTATCGCCATGCGGGCTCTCCGCGCGCGGGGCGCCGCCCCTCACAGCGCAATCGGTAAGGTGCACTGGGACTCTCTCGGGGAAATAACTTTTTGCAATTTCTGAAATTCAGAACCCCTGGGTTTTGTGAAATTCAAACTACAGACATGTGTAAAAATTATTTGTAATTACAAAGAAATTCTTTGTAATTACAAACTTTTTTGCTGTGTGAAATAGGCTTCAGATGGCGTTATCCGCGCAATGTAATTACCGAGCGGTTTCTCGTCAGCTTACTAGACAAATTTACATTTAACCCGGCCCGACCGACCCGGCCATACAGACGCTTTTCGGAAGCTAATAACTTTGCAACCACTGCTCCGATTGATATCGGGTTTTCACCATTGTGTTCAACTTCAACCCTGTGTAAAATATAAATAGCATGAAAACAGTCATAATGATTCAACATATATTAACATTGGAATGATGTTTAGAAGGGCAAATGCACAACACCGATCTGGATTTATTTGAGGGTGAAGCCTGCAGGCTGAGGTAGGTCTTAGGTACCTATAGGTTCCATGCTGTCTTGTTGGTTGATTGCGCTTGATGACTGTGGAGCAAGCATCAAGCTTGATGCTTGATGACTGCGCTTGAGCCTGTGGAGGAAAACGGGCTACTAATAGCATTCTTAGTATCAGTTTTAGGGTTCTGGTTTGCCAATAGGTATACCTTAGTTTAGGGAGTTTAAAATTCACAGTAAAACTGGGGGAAAAGAGTGGAAAAATATAATCCATAGGGTGTCATTTCCCACCAAAATTGTCCAATCCTAGGACGCAAGCCGCACAAAACGACGCTTCCGTCACAAATGCTGCTACTCGTCGGACTTGTTCGCTGGCGACATACGTATTGTCATTGTGTGATGCCATCGCAGTTCATCGCCGTGCCAATGGTGCCCCGGTACGGCGCGCGGACGGCGAGACTTGTTTGCGTGATTTTAACCAAAGCTTTTGGTAGATCGGGCAACGGACGATCCCTTGTACTATTTTCGAGATTCGCCCGTAAAATAGCTTGCGAATTTTCGTAGGAGTAGCTTGGGACCCAAACTTTTCTTGTGATTCCGAGCCAGCGGATGTGCAGCCTGCGCCAGCAATGCGACAGCCTACGCCGGGGCCGATGGTCCGCGCCAGGCGTCGGCGAATCGTGGTCATGTCGCCGGTGAGCGGCGTGACCTCGCCGGCAGTGACGCCAACAGCCCTCGCTTGCTGGTCAGCCGATGTGGTGATGGTCACATCGGCTGCGCCATTCGGCGGGCAATTGTCGGCGCCGTCACGGCCGTCGGCGCAATTGGCTGCGCCGGTAACCGGCCAGCCGTCAGCGCCCAAGTCGTGCTAAACTTGTCGAAACGTCAGTACCTCATCGGACGCGACGATGACGTCATAAGAGTCCACTGAGTCTACGAGGTCCGCCAGCAACTTGGCGAATTTGAAAAACCGCAACATTTAACATAACATATAGCGCAAGCAATCGTCATGACCGAGACCGCTACTGCTGCTCCGGCCGCCGCTGCCGCCAAGGCGGCAAAAGCCAAGTCGCCACGCGCCAAGCCCGCCCACCCACCGACCAACGAGATGGTGCAGGGCGCCATTAAGGGGCTCGGAGAGCGCGGCGGGTCGTCGCTGATCGCCATCAAAAAGTACATTGCCGCTAACTACAAGGTGGACGTCGAGAAGCTCTCGCACTTCATCAAGAAGGCCCTCAAGTCGGGAGTGACCAGCGGCAACCTGGTGCAGACCAAGGGCAAGGGCGCCAGCGGTTCGTTCAAGCTGTCGTCTGCCACCGCGAAGCCGGCCAAGCAGGCTGACAAGGCGCCCAAGAAGAAGCCGGCCGCCGCCAAGCCGGCCGCCAAAAAGACTCCGAAAAAGGCTGCTGCCAAGAAGCCGGCCGACAAGAAGAAGGCTGCGAAATCGCCGGCCAAGGCCATGAAGCCCAAGGCCAAGCCGACCAAGGCCAAAAAGGCCAAGTCGCCGGCGAAGAAGCCCAAGGCGCCCAAGCCGAAAAAGTCTCCGGCCAAGAAGCCAGCCGCCAAGAAGACGGCGGCCAAGAAGTAGACGTCGCCAGCGCACGCACGCCACAATGGCTCTTATTAGAGCCACGCACAGTACTCTCGCTTGGCATGTGATCGCAGATGCTTATAGTTGGCAAATCGTTTGCGTTAAGGCAACCGATGATCCGGAATGACGCGCCGTCTCCGGCAAGGATGCATTACTAAATTGTGGTCACGCGAAAACGCCTCTTCCGAACTCAGGAACCATCCTGTCAGCCAACAACTTCCCACCGCCCCTCCCTCCGCAGCCCGTCATCGGACGCCGAACCATGTCATCTGATGCCGAGCCGAGTCCCGCACCGGCCGCCACAATGGGTAGTTCAGATAGACACTCGAGCCGGCAGCGACCGCTGCACACTGACATGCGACACAGACCGCAGACGACCATACACTCTCACGACAATCAAGCCACATCAATATCACGTGATATTCAGTACCGTCATATTATAGTAGTAGGATACTAGGTCCGTACTGGTACTTTCAGCATGGTATGGCCATTGTCGTCGGAAAGGCGATGATTCACAAAGCATATTGGCGGATGCCGCGAGACTGGGACTGCATATATAAATGACGCAATATCGAGGTCTCGACATTGTGCGCCAGTCATCTGTGATCAAGGTCTAAGCTCGGATTGCATGGTCTTGAAAAAGACCTATTGTTGCCGTTGGGCTCGGCGTCGGTCGACACAGATGAATGATGATGACGGTGATGATGACGGGTGATGACGGCGAGAGGGATGTCGATCGGCGTCGGCCGTTCAGCTGACCAGCTTACTTGCTGCTGGTGTACTTTGTGACGGCCTTGGTGCCCTCGGACACGGCGTGCTTGGCCAGCTCGCCGGGCAGAAGCAGACGGACGGCCGTCTGGATCTCCCGAGAGGTGATCGTCGAGCGCTTGTTGTAGTGCGCCAGACGAGAGGCCTCTGCGGCGATGCGCTCGAAAATGTCGTTGACGAACGAGTTCATGATGCTCATGGCCTTGGACGAGATGCCGGTGTCCGGGTGCACCTGCTTCAGCACCTTGTAGATGTAGATGGCGTACGATTCCTTCCTCTTCTTCCTGCGCTTCTTGTCGCCCTTGGAGATGTTCTTCTGGGCCTTGCCCGCCTTCTTGGCGGCCTTTCCGCTAGTCTTCGGTGGCATCGTTGGCGTGCTGGGGGGTGCGCGAATGTGTGATCGCTGCATCGCCCGCCGTGGTAGTCGGGCAGCGACGGTGGCGCCACCGCATGCGCTCGCCGTGCCCGGATCGGCCGCCAACGGGCCGGCGGGTGTTCATAAAAGCAGCTCGCGCGATTTCAGCAGTGTGTTTTGTGCGCTGGAGAGACCACAAACTCGCAAGCATGTCTGGACGCGGCAAGGGTGGCAAGGTGAAGGGCAAGTCCAAGTCCCGCTCATCCCGGGCGGGTCTGCAGTTCCCGGTGGGCCGTATCCACCGTCTGCTCCGCAAGGGCAACTACGCCGAGCGCGTCGGTGCCGGCGCCCCCGTGTACCTGGCGGCCGTCATGGAGTACCTGGCCGCTGAGGTGCTCGAGCTGGCCGGCAACGCTGCCCGTGACAACAAGAAGACCAGGATCATCCCGCGTCACCTGCAGCTGGCCATCCGCAACGACGAGGAGCTGAACAAGCTCTTGTCGGGCGTGACCATCGCCCAGGGTGGTGTGCTGCCCAACATCCAGGCGGTGCTCCTCCCCAAGAAGACGGAGAAGAAGTAAGCTGTCTCGCTGTGTGCGACGTCAAACAGGCCTTTTTGAAGGCCACGCAATACTCTCGTTGAGACTGATCACAGATGGGCCCGGGCGGCAGTCATTTCACAGCGCACGGATACTTTCCTCATTCCAATGCACAAGTATCCATGCAGGCCCCATATTGCTAGATTGACACAGCTCTGGGCCGCTCCCATACTTACCGTCACAAATATGAGTTATTCGCTCCTCGAGCATACGCGTTGAACGGTGAGGAGGAATTGGTGTCGGGAGAAGAAGAAGAAGAAGAAAAAAAAAAAAACAATGGCGCCCCATGCTTGGTGCCAATTTGTTCCATCAAAGGTACACACTTGTTTGTCAGCTTAATCGCTTTTACGCATCTCTGTTTGGTATTCACGCACAAAGTTCGGTCACCTGTGCGTGTTAGCTGCATTTCACGCGCGGCGCCAGGCACCTAGTCTAGGTGACGCCACACCGCCGGCGCCGGCACTTGGGGCCACTTCGCGCGCTTTTTCGAAAATTTGACGCCAACGGCGGCGCGTCGCCCGTTGGTGGCGCAGATCAGGTAACCGCTGGACCGTGCGCCAGAAGGGCGGTGGAGGTCAGATTGCACACCGCGGCCGATCGCATTCGCTCGCTGCTCTGCGGCCCTACCGAGGGGGCGACCGCAGAATCGAAGTAGGTCATCTCAACGTGTCCACTAGTTCGCTAGCTAGCCAGTGTATGGAATGG
Source organism: Chirona hameri (assembly GCA_036785665.1). Taxonomy (NCBI): domain Eukaryota; kingdom Metazoa; phylum Arthropoda; class Thecostraca; order Balanomorpha; family Balanidae; genus Chirona; species Chirona hameri. The sequence goes on from JAXIVJ010009854.1 coordinate 29,537, forward strand.
ATTATATAATTGTATTACACAAATTATGCTCTATCGTACTTCAAGGTGTTCTAGCAAATCCTAAGCGAAAATAGTTCCATTGAACTTGCGCTACACACCACGTTTTGTTGAATAACCTAAAACATTCTTTCTTTGCGTGCTATTTTAGAAAACGCTCCAGTCGCATCAGCCCAAAATTCCACAAAATGGTCTAATTTGGACCTGAAGAAGAAAGAAAGAAAGAAAGAAAAAATGGACAGTAGCCATTTCGTATTTATAGACTTTGCACATAACCCGACAACTGTGATCAACTTTCTTAGAGCGAGTGATTGGCCTTTAAAAAGGCCTGTTTTCAATGCCGCTTGCCACTCCGTCTTAAGAGTGTCCGCTTAGCCGCCGAAGCCGTACAGGGTGCGTCCCTGACGCTTCAGGGCATAGACGACGTCCATGGGCGGTGACAGTCTTGCGCTTAGCGTGCTCGGTGTAGGTGACAGCGTCACGGATGACGTTCTCCAGGAACACCTTCAGGACGCCGCGAGTCTCCTCGTAGATGAGACCGCTGATGCGCTTCACGCCGCCACGGCGAGCCAGACGACGGATGGCTGGTTTTGTGATGCCCTGGATGTTATCACGCAACACTTTGCGGTGCCGCTTGGCTCCGCCCTTTCCCAGTCCCTTGCCTCCCTTGCCACGTCCAGTCATCTTGACGACTTTTAACTTGCGTTGTGGGGTTTTCTGACGTTCGTTTCGTTTTAGTGCGTCACGTGACCGCGGTGGGCGCTACGATCGTTGAGACTAACTGCGCATGCGCGACCTGAAACCCGAAACCTCGAGAGCTCGAATTCACAAATGTGGCGCCAAATTCGAACATTGAAAAATGGCGCGCACAAAGCAGACCGCTCGCAAGTCCACCGGTGGCAAGGCGCCGCGCAAGCAGCTGGCCACCAAGGCCGCTCGTAAGAGCGCGCCGGCCACTGGCGGCGTCAAGAAGCCCCACCGTTACCGTCCCGGCACGGTGGCGCTGCGTGAGATCCGCCGCTACCAGAAGAGCACCGAGCTGCTGATCCGCAAGCTGCCGTTCCAGCGTCTGGTGCGCGAGATCGCCCAGGACTTCAAGACGGATCTTCGCTTCCAGAGCAGCGCCGTGATGGCCCTGCAGGAGGCTAGCGAGGCCTACCTGGTCGGTCTGTTCGAGGACACCAACCTGTGCGCCATCCACGCCAAGCGCGTCACCATCATGCCCAAGGACATCCAGCTGGCGCGCCGCATCCGTGGCGAGCGTGCCTAAGCACCAGTGCTTGCGCTTGCACACCAACCCCACCCAACAGGTCCTTATCAGGACCAGACACCCGCTAATGGAATACGTCAGGATGTGCGACACGGCCACATTGTTTCCACATGCAAACGTGCATAGGTGACGGGTGTTAGATCGGTATGACATGACAGTCATGCGATACTGATGCTAAGACAGTCAAAAATAAAGCAAGATATTGCTTTTAAATGTGGTTTGGATATTGTCCACATGTCTTTGTTTGAATTTAAAGAGAGAGAAATTTAAAAAAAATGCGAGATAGCAGCCGTCGTGTAGCCCTTGCCATTTGCTATCTATTGACTTCTTTCTGTTGAATTTTGCGCAAAATATGGCATTTGTACGGACGGTCTGTTAAACTATATTATACATCCTAAAAGTTTTTCCTGTGATATGAGGGCTATTTTTTTTCTCTCGGGACTCTTGGGTCCGCCCGCCCCGTGATTCAACAGTTTGTGATTCAACGTGCAAAGTTGTGACCACTTTAATGATAAAATAGTCATTTTCAGGGTTGAAATCGGTACTCGCAAACGACGATTGCACGCAGAACGCTGATCCGAGCACCATTTTGCAGGCGAGTGTACAATGTGTGTCACACAACAAAGCTGTGTCGGTGATCACGCATTTCTGCTTCCGCTCTCGGCGGACCCCACTTGTCACACCGCTGCACTTTTTCACAGTCTATATTGCGGAAGGCGAAATCACACGACGAAGGAGCCGACCGCTCTGCACGGAGGCTGGGAGAGAGCACAGAGCCGTCCGATCAGCGCGACAGTCTAGTGAGAACAGAGCGGGAGACATGTTGACAGCGGCTTAAATGCGGCGGCGAGGAAATGAGGGGTCGCGAGAAGGGTTAGACAGGGCAGGGCGCGTAGTGAGACCTGGCGAAAACACGCGAGGCGCGACGCAGCGCGCTGTTTGAACAGGTGGCCCGGCGAGTCGCGGCGCGGGGCACTATCATAACACCACGGGTGTGCCGGGCCGCCGCGCTCACTGCCGGTAGACAATGGCAACCAGCCGGATGTTTCCGAAAACAGCCGACCGGGCCGCGGCTCCTCACACACAGGCGGACAAATACCTCTGCGTCTCACACAGCCTGCCTGGCACGTCCGCTCGACGTGATGAAATGATGACATTTCTTATTCACGGACGTTGCGTGGCTCGACAGAAGCAAAACAAAACACTAGGACACTAACAAATTCAACTTCACGCATGTATACACAAACAAAACGTAACATTCATATACACTAACACGAAACGAAAGTCATACATATCATCATACATAAAAGTGATTACATATGGATTTACAGGATACACTTCTACATGGGACCAGTGTCAACACCATCCATGTGGTGCTATTGTCAAGTTTTCATCATATGGTGCAATCATTGGGCAGTCGGTGGCCTATGTGAACTGAAGTAACACACTGTCATGCTTAAACTATTATTGTGACCAATTTTCCCTTGCCACACAATTATAACAAATATAGTTTGTTATTCACGGCTTGTGAAGCCTCTTGTGGCGCCTTGTTGGCTCGTGAAGCCTTCTCTGCTTGTGGAGCCTTCTCGGCTTGTGAAGCCTTCAGGTTCAGATTTGTGTATTACACCGCAAATACCAATGAAGGTCCTGGTGGTAACATATAGACAAATATATACATATATTTATATATATGTATATATTTTATATATATATATATATATATATATATATATATTATATATATATATATATATATATATATATATATATATATATATATATATATATATATATATATAGTTTGTTATTCACGGCTTGTGAAGCCTTGTCGTCTTGTGAATGAAGCCTGTTCCTAAGGCCTGTTGGTGCCTAAGGCCTGTACTCACCTGTTCAACTCACCTGTTTGGGTTCCTGGTCTCCTCATGGCAAATAGGAAGAAAGACTGTTGGGAACTGACAGATGGGAAATGGAACCCATAAAGGAAAAGACACGCCAGCAACTCCGAGACACATGACAAGACAGGAGAGCCATAAACCAATGTGCAGTGGTCTGGAGCAGCTGGATAGATGCGACATGAAACTAGCACGGTTGCATGCAAATCAACACAGAGAAGTTTAGACAGCAAGTGAGATTAGACAATGGATAATATTTGGGGATATAGGAGGTAAGGAGTTCCTTGCTCATGCCTACAGAAGATATGCATACAATGTGTCAAAAAAAAAAAAAACAGAGTTTCTGCGAGTAGTGCCTTGAATGATTATGATTGTAAGTTCTCCTTGCATACCACCTGTTCAGGAAGAGAGTTCCAAACCCTCGCACAAACGCACAGAAAAACATATTTGCCTGATGTCTGTTTGGGTGCGTGGGTGGCTGATGTTGTACATATGACCGCTTGTGCAAGACTGAGGAGCCAGTATGAAGAGATCGGTGACAGAAATGGGCCTCTTGCCATGGAAGATTTTCCAGTATTGAATAAGATTGGCACGGAGAAGCCTTCCTTGTACAGAGTACTTTTCGGCTTCTTCTCAACCTTTCTACCTTCTCGGCTTGTGGGGCCTTGTTGGCTTGTGAATGAAGCCTTGTCGTCTTTTGAATGAAGCCTTCTCTGCTTGTGAAGCATTCAGATTCATGTATTACACCGCAAATACCAGTGAAGGTCCTGGTGGTGGTGGTGGCTGCACATGTACCGTCTTTCGCGATTAAAGATTCATAGTGGGTCCAACACATTTGTTAACTGTTCCATAGTATTACATTCTACAATGCTTGGGCTAATATATTCCATTCTCGTATTGTTCTAGGAAAAAATGAGGTATGGTATGAAAGAAGTCGGGACTGTATATTAACCTGATCTTCCATTGGTGATCTCTACGTCCTAAGTAATTTGGTCTGGCAATAATGTTGTCAACATTTACTTTACTGGACTCAGTTTGAAAGGATTGGTCAAACTAGGGACCTTAACAGTTCCCTTGGCCTTTTGGGGACATTTACTAAAGACTCTATTTGCAAACCTTAGGACCCGATTGCCTTTCCCTATCATTTTTGATATATGCGCATTCCACTTCATATTGTCTGATATTAATAGGTACACCAAGGTACTTTTTATTGATTTACAACTTGAATTAGACTTCCATTTTTTAACATACTGTGGTAGTGTTACTGCCTTATTTTGTGACATTCGCATGATTGCACACTTAGAAACATTCAAGTGCGCAATCATTGGATTGGATAGAAACGTGGCTTTCAGGACGCCAGCAAAGGGTTATATTGAATGGGTGCCAATCACAATGGAAGGAGGTTCTCAGTGGGGTTCCACAGGCTCAGTTCCTGGGCCCATTGCTTTTTATAATATTTGTGAATGCAATTGAGAACAGTATAGACAGCAAAGTCTTGAAATTTGCAGACGATCTAAAAGTTGTCAGGATTATTAGAGGAAAACATGATCAGGATGTTTTTCAATCAGATCTGGACAAGCTAGTTGAGTGGTCTGAAGCATGGCAGATGAAATTCAATTTGAGTAAATGTAAGATTATGCACGCTGGACGGGTTAGCAGTAAACATAGGTATGAAATGGGTGGGCAGAAAATGGAGCAGATTGAAAAGGAAAGAGATTTAGGTGTCGTGGTAAACAATAGACTATCAGCGTCAGACCAGTTGTAGAAGCTAGGAAAAAGGCACTTAGAATGCTAGGGGGCCATTAACAGAAATGTTTCCTACAAGAGTGAAAAGGTAATAACAAAACTGTATTGTGCATACGTTAGACCACATTTGGAGTATTGTGTACAAGCCTGGTCTCCAACATATGAGAAAGATTGCTGGTTGTTAGAAAGAGTTCAAAAAAGGGCAACAAAAATGATTAATTGTCTTGGTAGTTTACCTTATGAAGATAGATTAAGGAAATTGGGTATGTTTTCACTTAGATATAGAAGGCTAAGAGGAGATCTAATTGAAGTCTTCAAATTTGTAAATAGTCAGCATTCTGGATATTTAAAGGGTATGTTTGGTTCAATAGGGAAAATCGAGGTAGAGGTCATCAGCATAAACTCATTATGAAACAAAGTAGGACTAGGCTATGACAGTCATTTTTCAGTAGAAGGGTTGTAGGACATTGGAATATGCTACCAGGGGATGTCGCTGATGCAGTGACACTTGCTTCCTTCAAAATTAGATTAGATAAATACTTTACAGAGAAGGGATTAGTTCATAAATACTCGTGGGATTAGCCTTCTTTTATGCAGGTAGAGTAAGGTGATTTGAAGGGGCGAGACTGGTGGAGGGGGGTGCAACCTCGGATGGGCCCAAGAGGCTCTTTGTTGCACTTTTCTTTTATGTCTTTATGTCATGCGATGTCACAAATAAGGCAGTAAGCCTTGTCGCTTGTGAAGCTGAAATTGTGCTGCCTTTTTTTTTAAGTAGCAAGTATACAACAATTATACGCATGCTTTAAAAAGTTATTTTTAATTACTTGAGAAATTTGGGAAATAATGATGTTTTGATGACGTCATGTTGTTGTTTTTGGAAAAACGATAAATGTTTGAAAAATCGTAGAAAACAGAGCTTTGAAGCAAATTGCAAACGCAATTAAGCAAATATATAAAATTTAATTTGCTTTAAAATGGCACTCTCGGATTTGCGAAATTTTGGGTTTTGACCCCCAAAATGATAAAAAAGTGATTTTTGGGGAACATCAGCACAAAATCAAAATTTTCGAAGATGTCAAAAAAACGGAATACATATGAGATAACTGAGTATGGACAATGCTCAAACCATATTTCAAACACATATCTCCATTTTTGACCGAGTGATGGCTCCATAAGTGTAAGAAATTCATGACGTTATTTTTTTAATAACTTTTGGGAATTTGTTGACCAGATACGAATAAATAATGACCTTTTCTGTATTTCTGAGACCAAACTGGTCTAGGAACAGCTTTTTATTTACATTTATCAATTTCTCATTTTGAGGTTTTCTGACAGAGCAAAATCGCTGTTCTGGACTGTACTGGAAGGTCACTCGTTGACCCGAAACCTAGAAATTGCATACCGTTAGATTCCGAACATGACAGGCCAACCCCCTTCAAATGCCACGTGACCATAACGGGGCGGAGCATGACCATATATGGCAGGTCCAAAGGTGATTTTTTTTTGGCGGCACTTCGGCCATTGTTTTGCCGCACTATTATTTTGCCGGTGTAGGTATTGATCACGTGATACATTTATTATTGCTAAACAGTCAACTCCTCGTATTAATTTATTACTGACCAATCTGTCAATATTGGTCAGGTCAGTAATACATTCATATGAGGAGTTTGCATCAGCTGAGGGCGGGCTTGGTCACCTGATAAATGCAGCCATGTTTGTCTGTATTGACTAGGGAGGGTCTAAAAAACTGTCCAGATTAGCAGGCAAGCCCATGCTCCGAAACTTACTGGACCGATCTGAGTGATTTTTTCACAATGCAATTCGAACTGGTCGGAATGGGTGCCGTTTGCCTTTTATATACTTCAGTCTAATCTAAATGAACCAAATTCGATAAAAACCTGTAGTTCAATTTGTCAGGCAAGCCTATGCTCCGAGGCTATGGGACCGATCCTTCACCATTCGATCCGGCGTGGTCCAGAACGGTGCCGTTTTGCGTTTTATCCAGATTGGTTCACTCTAAGTGGACCAAATTAGGTCAAAGCCTCAAAAACCGTTGCCATTGGTATGGAGCTGTCCGCTCCCGAGCTATGCTAATGCAAAATATGAAGGTGAAAATAAATAAAAAAATACCATAAAAAAACTCCAATTATTTGTGCACATCGCCCTATGATTACTTGTGTCCAACGGGCTGGCATCATACTTCGTTTTACATTAGTGATTACGCTTCCACGATACGCTAAAAATTTCGAAAAAAACAATTTAAAAAAAAAAACTGAATATGTATATTCAGTTCAATGTGAGTTGTAATCTTCCAACAAAACATAAAATTGCTCAATTTTTAAGTGCCACTTTTACCAAGGCGTAAAATATATTCTGAGGCCTTGGTAAAAGTGACAAAAAGAGTCAATTTTGACCTTTACACTGACATATCGCAAAAACTATTTGACCGATTTTCATGATCCGTTTCTTTATCCGACTCGGAGTGTTACGTTCGTTTTTGATCACTTACCTGCTTTCTGAAAATATCCGTTGGAAAAGTAAAAAAAATGAGAAAAAAACAATATGAACAAACCTATCATTTTTTATCAAAAAACGTTATACAATAAAAGATGCGAATTTCCATCAGAAATGCTATGGACAAAAGGGATTTGAACCATCTTGATCAACAAAAAAGTTACGGCCTTTTCCGTTTCTACCAAAATCCAAAAAATATATTGTGGAGCTTCCTATGAATATTCGTTACACACCGATATACAGTCGGATTGGAAATTGCACGAGGAGTCTGATTTTTCTTACGGATTGCGAATCGGACAATTGGTTCAAAAGTTATCGCAAGATGCAGGTTAAAAAATAGAGCATGTACGGTCCAGGGCTTTCAGTCATCGGGTACCCTGTCATCATTGTTTGGGCCTTTTTCGGCACCCCTTCGAAAAGTCGAAAATCTAGGTTAAAATCGAAAGCGGTAAGAAGGAGTTGGTTAAAGAGATAGAAATCGACCGGAAATGTCAGCCGGATAGGTAAAAAAAAATTATTTCATATCCATTAGACGAAAATGGCATTTTTCACGAATAATTATTTCTTATAACGATGGTAGGATAAACAAATTGGTAGTTATTTAAAGAACAAAACCAGTTTCGGAAAGGTCAATGTCTGGGCTACCTTTTGGTGGAAACTAGAAGTCCTTAAACCCCCTCAAACAAAACAAAAATTGCCGGCAATACCTGATCGGTTAGCGTTACTCCCGGCGCTTACCAGCGCTTCAGAACGAATGAAATCCATGATCGAAGTGTTAAAGTGTCGTTACAAAGGCCATACACATCATGTACATCGATATTTCGAACGGGTTTCCGTGGGAAATGCAATTGAATATTGTGGCCTTTTAAAAAGGAAACGGACCCCTGGCGGGATACACTGCACCGTCATACACGGGAGTACTGCGGTACAGTATTTATTATCGTCGCGGGACATTCGTCCTTCGTGCCGGCGTCAGCGCATGGTCCAGAGATCTGAAGTCGCGTGAACGGGGAAAGATTTGCCGACTGGCCGATAGATGGCAGGCACAGCGCCGGCCGGCCGGAATAATACTGCCCTGAAAAGGTGTTGCACAGTGGGGCAAGAAAATGACAACGGCACCCGGTGTTCCCAGGCGGTCACCCATCCAAGTACTAACCGGGCCCCGATGCTGCTTGACTTCAGTGATCGGACGGGAACTGGTATTTTCAGCATGGTATGGTCGTTGCCGATGGTCGACGATGTGGTCGCCGGTTTTGATGAGTTGGCCTCAGAAAGGATGAGAATGCTGCCATATATAGAGCAACTTTTGAACAAACAACTGTTGTGTTAACGCAGGAAAGTCATCCGATGTTCATTGTAAAGATGATTCATCATTTTGACTTATTTTGTTTTTCGAAATTTCCAAAAACGCCAGAAACTGTCCTTCACTCAACAAACAAAAAGTGAAAACGGCAAAACAAGCAAAGACGAATATTCAAATTTGTATTGCTTATCTGTATACGCAGCTCGCACGACGGACGACGAGCCAAAAATCACATGCATTGTTTGTATCGTCACTTATGAAATGGCGCAAACTCGGTTTGCAGAAGCGCCTTTCAGCTCCCATTATCAATGCTCTTGTACGAACAATTTCCCATTGTCTATGTTGTGTGCACAATTATATGACGATGCATTATTTACTTCGTGACATTCCTTTCCATGTACAAAAAAGCACTGAGCTCTGAAGAGAGAGAAATTATAATCCTAACAGGCATTTCCACTTTTCTCTCGAAACAGGCCAAAATAGGGTTGGAGCGCGAACGCAACCTACCCCGCTAACAAAAATAGTACTCCCGAGTTATCCACATTTGGGATAATCGCAGGGGTCAACCCAACCGAAGTGCAATGGAAGGGCCTCGTCCTGGGGAACCGCCTTCGTGATCACGGTGTCCCCTGAGCCAGGTAAGTATGAGTCGCGGCGGCGATCTTTTCGTACATGTAGTCTCCTGACTCTGGCAGTTTGACTTCCGTTAGATGGCTTCTGACAGGGTACATGTCAGATAGATGTATTACATGTCCCAATGTGAAGCTGACAAACAGTATTGTAATGCGATACAGGTCATCGATTTGAAATATACCAATGTCTTGTCCGTTGATTTAAGATATTTACCAATATATCATGCAAAGTTAGCCGCTTCTTGACAGCGCCATCTGTGAAATGCTATTGGAACTTAAGGTTCTGTTTTTCTGATGAGTATTACTGGGTATATATACATTCTGAGGCCTATTTCACAAAGAAGTTAGTAATTACACATGTTTGCGATTACAAACGCAAGCAAATATTGCAAACCTCACTAAAAGACATTTCACAAACATTCGCCACCTCTGAATTACCGATTGTACAGAAAATTGTAAACACAAATGTTAGTACAGCAGAAAGCTTAAATCAAGAACGTTTGTATTGCACTTGATGCTAGTGACAAATAATTTGATTGCTAACAAATTAATTTAACAAATATTGACATTGTGGTTTATTTTTTTATTCAATATAAAATTAGTTTCAGGGAGAATAATCTTTTAATTAACATTTCATCGGAATGCAAACTCGGATCGTAAAAATAAATCTTGGTAAGCAGTTAGAGTACCCGGATTTTGATCATTCACTAGGTGGCGGAGCATAACAACAGAACTACTCTTAAAAGAAAGATCGTTGAATTTCTCGACCATTTGTTCACCTAACCTAGCCGATTTCCTACGTCGTAAAGGGTGAATGAAGGTTCACTGCACATTGCACAAGACATCGTTGGCCGCTGCAATTCTATCGCCATGCGGGCTCTCCGCGCGCGGGGCGCCGCCCCTCACAGCGCAATCGGTAAGGTGCACTGGGACTCTCTCGGGGAAATAACTTTTTGCAATTTCTGAAATTCAGAACCCCTGGGTTTTGTGAAATTCAAACTACAGACATGTGTAAAAATTATTTGTAATTACAAAGAAATTCTTTGTAATTACAAACTTTTTTGCTGTGTGAAATAGGCTTCAGATGGCGTTATCCGCGCAATGTAATTACCGAGCGGTTTCTCGTCAGCTTACTAGACAAATTTACATTTAACCCGGCCCGACCGACCCGGCCATACAGACGCTTTTCGGAAGCTAATAACTTTGCAACCACTGCTCCGATTGATATCGGGTTTTCACCATTGTGTTCAACTTCAACCCTGTGTAAAATATAAATAGCATGAAAACAGTCATAATGATTCAACATATATTAACATTGGAATGATGTTTAGAAGGGCAAATGCACAACACCGATCTGGATTTATTTGAGGGTGAAGCCTGCAGGCTGAGGTAGGTCTTAGGTACCTATAGGTTCCATGCTGTCTTGTTGGTTGATTGCGCTTGATGACTGTGGAGCAAGCATCAAGCTTGATGCTTGATGACTGCGCTTGAGCCTGTGGAGGAAAACGGGCTACTAATAGCATTCTTAGTATCAGTTTTAGGGTTCTGGTTTGCCAATAGGTATACCTTAGTTTAGGGAGTTTAAAATTCACAGTAAAACTGGGGGAAAAGAGTGGAAAAATATAATCCATAGGGTGTCATTTCCCACCAAAATTGTCCAATCCTAGGACGCAAGCCGCACAAAACGACGCTTCCGTCACAAATGCTGCTACTCGTCGGACTTGTTCGCTGGCGACATACGTATTGTCATTGTGTGATGCCATCGCAGTTCATCGCCGTGCCAATGGTGCCCCGGTACGGCGCGCGGACGGCGAGACTTGTTTGCGTGATTTTAACCAAAGCTTTTGGTAGATCGGGCAACGGACGATCCCTTGTACTATTTTCGAGATTCGCCCGTAAAATAGCTTGCGAATTTTCGTAGGAGTAGCTTGGGACCCAAACTTTTCTTGTGATTCCGAGCCAGCGGATGTGCAGCCTGCGCCAGCAATGCGACAGCCTACGCCGGGGCCGATGGTCCGCGCCAGGCGTCGGCGAATCGTGGTCATGTCGCCGGTGAGCGGCGTGACCTCGCCGGCAGTGACGCCAACAGCCCTCGCTTGCTGGTCAGCCGATGTGGTGATGGTCACATCGGCTGCGCCATTCGGCGGGCAATTGTCGGCGCCGTCACGGCCGTCGGCGCAATTGGCTGCGCCGGTAACCGGCCAGCCGTCAGCGCCCAAGTCGTGCTAAACTTGTCGAAACGTCAGTACCTCATCGGACGCGACGATGACGTCATAAGAGTCCACTGAGTCTACGAGGTCCGCCAGCAACTTGGCGAATTTGAAAAACCGCAACATTTAACATAACATATAGCGCAAGCAATCGTCATGACCGAGACCGCTACTGCTGCTCCGGCCGCCGCTGCCGCCAAGGCGGCAAAAGCCAAGTCGCCACGCGCCAAGCCCGCCCACCCACCGACCAACGAGATGGTGCAGGGCGCCATTAAGGGGCTCGGAGAGCGCGGCGGGTCGTCGCTGATCGCCATCAAAAAGTACATTGCCGCTAACTACAAGGTGGACGTCGAGAAGCTCTCGCACTTCATCAAGAAGGCCCTCAAGTCGGGAGTGACCAGCGGCAACCTGGTGCAGACCAAGGGCAAGGGCGCCAGCGGTTCGTTCAAGCTGTCGTCTGCCACCGCGAAGCCGGCCAAGCAGGCTGACAAGGCGCCCAAGAAGAAGCCGGCCGCCGCCAAGCCGGCCGCCAAAAAGACTCCGAAAAAGGCTGCTGCCAAGAAGCCGGCCGACAAGAAGAAGGCTGCGAAATCGCCGGCCAAGGCCATGAAGCCCAAGGCCAAGCCGACCAAGGCCAAAAAGGCCAAGTCGCCGGCGAAGAAGCCCAAGGCGCCCAAGCCGAAAAAGTCTCCGGCCAAGAAGCCAGCCGCCAAGAAGACGGCGGCCAAGAAGTAGACGTCGCCAGCGCACGCACGCCACAATGGCTCTTATTAGAGCCACGCACAGTACTCGCTTGGCATGTGATCGCAGATGCTTATAGTTGGCAAATCGTTTGCGTTAAGGCAACCGATGATCCGGAATGACGCGCCGTCTCCGGCAAGGATGCATTACTAAATTGTGGTCACGCGAAAACGCCTCTTCCGAACTCAGGAACCATCCTGTCAGCCAACAACTTCCCACCGCCCCTCCCTCCGCAGCCCGTCATCGGACGCCGAACCATGTCATCTGATGCCGAGCCGAGTCCCGCACCGGCCGCCACAATGGGTAGTTCAGATAGACACTCGAGCCGGCAGCGACCGCTGCACACTGACATGCGACACAGACCGCAGACGACCATACACTCTCACGACAATCAAGCCACATCAATATCACGTGATATTCAGTACCGTCATATTATAGTAGTAGGATACTAGGTCCGTACTGGTACTTTCAGCATGGTATGGCCATTGTCGTCGGAAAGGCGATGATTCACAAAGCATATTGGCGGATGCCGCGAGACTGGGACTGCATATATAAATGACGCAATATCGAGGTCTCGACATTGTGCGCCAGTCATCTGTGATCAAGGTCTAAGCTCGGATTGCATGGTCTTGAAAAAGACCTATTGTTGCCGTTGGGGCTCGGCGTCGGTCGACACAGATGAATGATGATGACGGTGATGATGACGGGTGATGACGGCGAGAGGGATGTCGATCGGCGTCGGCCGTTCAGCTGACCAGCTTACTTGCTGCTGGTGTACTTTGTGACGGCCTTGGTGCCCTCGGACACGGCGTGCTTGGCCAGCTCGCCGGGCAGAAGCAGACGGACGGCCGTCTGGATCTCCCGAGAGGTGATCGTCGAGCGCTTGTTGTAGTGCGCCAGACGAGAGGCCTCTGCGGCGATGCGCTCGAAAAATGTCGTTGACGAACGAGTTCATGATGCTCATGGCCTTGGACGAGATGCCGGTGTCCGGGTGCACCTGCTTCAGCACCTTGTAGATGTAGATGGCGTACGATTCCTTCCTCTTCTTCCTGCGCTTCTTGTCGCCCTTGGAGATGTTCTTCTGGGCCTTGCCCGCCTTCTTGGCGGCCTTTCCGCTAGTCTTCGGTGGCATCGTTGGCGTGCTGGGGGTGCGCGAATGTGTGATCGCTGCATCGCCCGCCGTGGTAGTCGGGCAGCGACGGTGGCGCCACCGCATGCGCTCGCCGTGCCGGATCGGCCGCCAACGGGCCGGCGGGTGTTCATAAAAGCAGCTCGCGCGATTTCAGCAGTGTGTTTTGTGCGCTGGAGAGACCACAAACTCGCAAGCATGTCTGGACGCGGCAAGGGTGGCAAGGTGAAGGGCAAGTCCAAGTCCCGCTCATCCCGGGCGGGTCTGCAGTTCCCGGTGGGCCGTATCCACCGTCTGCTCCGCAAGGGCAACTACGCCGAGCGCGTCGGTGCCGGCGCCCCCGTGTACCTGGCGGCCGTCATGGAGTACCTGGCCGCTGAGGTGCTCGAGCTGGCCGGCAACGCTGCCCGTGACAACAAGAAGACCAGGATCATCCCGCGTCACCTGCAGCTGGCCATCCGCAACGACGAGGAGCTGAACAAGCTCTTGTCGGGCGTGACCATCGCCCAGGGTGGTGTGCTGCCCCAACATCCAGGCGGTGCTCCTCCCCAAGAAGACGGAGAAGAAGTAAGCTGTCTCGCTGTGTGCGACGTCAAACAGGCCTTTTTGAAGGCCACGCAATACTCTCGTTGAGACTGATCACAGATGGGCCCGGGCGGCAGTCATTTCACAGCGCACGGATACTTTCCTCATTCCAATGCACAAGTATCCATGCAGGCCCCATATTGCTAGATTGACACAGCTCTGGGCCGCTCCCATACTTACCGTCACAAATATGAGTTATTCGCTCCTCGAGCATACGCGTTGAACGGTGAGGAGGAATTGGTGTCGGGAGAAGAAGAAGAAGAAGAAAAAAAAAAAAACAATGGCGCCCATGCTTGGTGCCAATTTGTTCCATCAAAGGTACACACTTGTTTGTCAGCTTAATCGCTTTTACGCATCTCTGTTTGGTATTCACGCACAAAGTTCGGTCACCTGTGCGTGTTAGCTGCATTTCACGCGCGGCGCCAGGCACCTAGTCTAGGTGACGCCACACCGCCGGCGCCGGCACTTGGGGCCACTTCGCGCGCTTTTTCGAAAATTTGACGCCAACGGCGGCGCGTCGCCCGTTGGTGGCGCAGATCAGGTAACCGCTGGACCGTGCGCCAGAAGGGCGGTGGAGGTCAGATTGCACACCGCGGCCGATCGCATTCGCTCGCTGCTCTGCGGCCCTACCGAGGGGGCGACCGCAGAATCGAAGTAGGTCATCTCAACGTGTCCCACTAGTTCGCTAGCTAGCCAGTGTATGGAATGGATTATATAATTGTATTACACAAATTATGCTCTATCGTACTTCAAGGTGTTCTAGCAAATCCTAAGCGAAAATAGTTCCATTGAACTTGCGCTACACACCACGTTTTGTTGAATAACCTAAAACATTCTTTCTTTGCGTGCTATTTTAGAAAACGCTCCAGTCGCATCAGCCCAAAATTCCACAAAATGGTCTAATTTGGACCTGAAGAAGAAAGAAAGAAAGAAGAAAAAATGGACAGTAGCCATTTCGTATTTATAGACTTTGCACATAACCGGACAACTGTGATCAACTTTCTTAGAGCGAGTGATTGGCCTTTAAAAAGGCCTGTTTTCAATGCCGCTTGCCACTCCGTCTTAAGAGTGTCCGCTTAGCCGCCGAAGCCGTACAGGGTGCGTCCCTGACGCTTCAGGGCATAGACGACGTCCATGGCGGTGACAGTCTTGCGCTTAGCGTGCTCGGTGTAGGTGACAGCGTCACGGATGACGTTCTCCAGGAACACCTTCAGGACGCCGCGAGTCTCCTCGTAGATGAGACCGCTGATGCGCTTCACGCCGCCACGGCGAGCCAGACGACGGATGGCTGGTTTTGTGATGCCCTGGATGTTATCACGCAACACTTTGCGTGCCGGCTTGGCTCCGCCCCTTTCCCAGTCCCTTGCCTCCCTTGCCACGTCCAGTCATCTTGACGACTTTTAACTTGCGTTGTGGGGTTTTCTGACGTTCGTTTCGTTTTAGTGCGTCACGTGACCGCGGTGGGCGCTACGATCGTTGAGACTAACTGCGCATGTCGCGACCTGAACCCGAAACCTCGAGAGCTCGAATTCACAAATGTGGCGCCAAATTCGAACATTGAAAAATGGCGCGCACAAAGCAGACCGCTCGCAAGTCCACCGGTGGCAAGGCGCCGCGCAAGCAGCTGGCCACCAAGGCCGCTCGTAAGAGCGCGCCGGCCACTGGCGGCGTCAAGAAGCCCCACCGTTACCGTCCCGGCACGGTGGCGCTGCGTGAGATCCGCCGCTACCAGAAGAGCACCGAGCTGCTGATCCGCAAGCTGCCGTTCCAGCGTCTGGTGCGCGAGATCGCCCAGGACTTCAAGACGGATCTTCGCTTCCAGAGCAGCGCCGTGATGGCCCTGCAGGAGGCTAGCGAGGCCTACCTGGTCGGTCTGTTCGAGGACACCAACCTGTGCGCCATCCACGCCAAGCGCGTCACCATCATGCCCAAGGACATCCAGCTGGCGCGCCGCATCCGTGGCGAGCGTGCCTAAGCACCAGTGCTTGCGCTTGCACACCAACCCCACCCAACAGGTCCTTATCAGGACCAGACACCCGCTAATGGAATACGTCAGGATGTGCGACACGGCCACATTGTTTCCACATGCAAACGTGCATAGGTGACGGGTGTTAGATCGGTATGACATGACAGTCATGCGATACTGATGCTAAGACAGTCAAAAATAAAGCAAGATATTGCTTTTAAATGTGGTTTGGATATTGTCCACATGTCTTTGTTTGAATTTAAAGAGAGAGAAATTTAAAAAAAATGCGAGATAGCAGCCGTCGTGTAGCCCTTGCCATTTGCTATCTATTGACTTCTTTCTGTTGAATTTTGCGCAAAATATGGCATTTGTACGGACGTCTGTTAAACTATATTATACATCCTAAAAGTTTTTCCTGTGATATGAGGGCTATTTTTTTTTCTCTCGGGACTCTTGGGTCCGCCCGCCCCGTGATTCAACAGGTTTGTGATTCAACGTGCAAAGTTGTGACCACTTTAATGATAAAATAGTCATTTTCAGGTTGAAATCGGTACTCGCAAACGACGATTGCACGCAGAACGCTGATCCGAGCACCATTTTGCAGGCGAGTGTACAATGTGTGTCACACAACAAAGCTGTGTCGGTGATCACGCATTTCTGCTTCCGCTCTCGGCGGACCCCACTTGTCACACCGCTGCACTTTTTCACAGTCTATATTGCGGAAGGCGAAATCACACGACGAAGGAGCCGACCGCTCTGCACGGAGGCTGGGAGAGAGCACAGAGCCGTCCGATCAGCGCGACAGTCTAGTGAGAACAGAGCGGGAGACATGTTGACAGCGGCTTAAATGCGGCGGCGAGGAAATGAGGGGTCGCGAGAAGGGTTAGACAGGGCAGGGCGCGTAGTGAGACCTGGCGAAAACACGCGAGGCGCGACGCAGCGCGCTGTTTGAACAGGTGGCCCGGCGAGTCGCGGCGCGGGGCACTATCATAACACCACGGGTGTGCCGGGCCGCCGCGCTCACTGCCGGTAGACAATGGCAACCAGCCGGATGTTTCCGAAAACAGCCGACCGGGCCGCGGCTCCTCACACACAGGCGGACAAATACCTCTGCGTCTCACACAGCCTGCCTGGCACGTCCGCTCGACGTGATGAAATGATGACATTTCTTATTCACGGACGTTGCGTGGCTCGACAGAAGCAAAACAAAACACTAAGGACACTAACAATTCAACTTCACGCATGTATACACAAACAAAACGTAATCATATACACTAACACGAAACGAAAGTCATACATATCATCATACATAAAAGTGATTACATATGGATTTACAGGATACACTTCTACATGGGACCAGTGTCAACACCATCCATGTGGTGCTATTGTCAGTTTTCATCATATGGTGCAATCATTGGGCAGTCGGTGCCTATGTGAACTGAAGTAACACACTGTCATGCTTAAACTATTATTGTGACCAATTTTCCCTTGCCACACAATTATAACAAATATAGTTTGTTATTCACGGCTTGTGAAGCCTCTTGTGGCGCCTTGTTGGCTCGTGAAGCCTTCTCTGCTTGTGGAGCCTTCTCGGCTTGTGAAGCCTTCAGGTTCAGATTTGTGTATTACACCGCAAATACCAATGAAGGTCCTGGTGGTAACATATAGACAAATATATACATATATTTATATATATGTATATATTTTATATATATATATATATATATATAGTTTGTTATTCACGGCTTGTGAAGCCTTGTCGTCTTGTGAATGAAGCCTGTTCCTAAGGCCTGTTGGTGCCTAAGGCCTGTACTCACCTGTTCAACTCACCTGTTTGGGTTCCTGGTCTCCTCATGGCAAATAGGAAGAAAGACTGTTGGGAACTGACAGATGGGAAATGGAACCCATAAAGGAAAAGACACGCCAGCAACTCCGAGACACATGACAAGACAGGAGAACCATAAACCAATGTGCAGTGGTCTGGAGCAGCTGGATAGATGCGACATGAAACTAGCACGGTTGCATGCAAATCAACACAGAGAAGTTTAGACAGCAAGTGAGATTAGACAATGGATAATATTTGGGGATATAGGAGGTAAGGAGTTCCTTGCTCATGCTACAGAAGATATGCATACAATGTGTCAAAAAAAAAACAGAGTTTCTGCGAGTAGTGCCTTGAATGATTATGATTGTAAGTTCTCCTTGCATACCACCTGTTCAGGAAGAGAGTTCCAAACCCTCGCACAACGCACAGAAAAACATATTTGCCTGATGTCTGTTTGGGTGCGTGGGTGGCTGATGTTGTACATATGACCGCTTGTGCAAGACTGAGGAGCCAGTATGAAGAGATCGGTGACAGAAATGGGCCTCTTGCCATGGAAGATTTTCCAGTATTGAATAAGATTGGCACGGAGAAGCCTTCCTTGTACAGAGTACTTTTCGGCTTCTTCTCAACCTTTCTACCTTCTCGGCTTGTGGGGCCTTGTTGGCTTGTGAATGAAGCCTTGTCGTCTTTTGAATGAAGCCTTCTCTGCTTGTGAAGCATTCAGATTCATGTATTACACCGCAAATACCAGTGAAGGTCCTGGTGGTGGTGGTGGCTGCACATGTACCGTCTTTCGCGATTAAAGATTCATAGTGGGTCCAACACATTTGTTAACTGTTCCATAGTATTACAATCTACAATGCTTTGGGCTAATATATTCCATTCTCGTATTGTTCTAGGAAAAAATGAGGTATGGTATGAAAGAAGTCGGGACTGTATATTAACCTGATCTTCCATTGGTGATCTCTACGTCCTAAGTAATTTGGTCTGGCAATAATGTTGTCAACATTTACTTTACTGGACTCAGTTTGAAAGGATTGGTCAAACTAGGGACCTTAACAGTTCCCTTGGCCTTTTGGGGACATTTACTAAAGACTCTATTTGCAAACCTTAGGACCCGATTGCCTTTCCCTATCATTTTTGATATATGCGCATTCCACTTCATATTGTCTGATATTAATAGGTACACCAAGGTACTTTTTATTGATTTACAACTTGAATTAGACTTCCATTTTTTAACATACTGTGGTAGTGTTACTGGCCTTATTTTGTGACATTCGCATGATTGCACACTTAGAAACATTCAAGTGCGCAATCATTGGATTGGATAGAAACGTGGCTTTCAGGACGCCAGCAAAGGGTTATATTGAATGGGTGCCAATCACAATGGAAGGAGGTTCTCAGTGGGGTTCCACAGGGCTCAGTCCTGGGCCCATTGCTTTTTATAATATTTGTGAATGCAATTGAGAACAGTATAGACAGCAAAGTCTTGAAATTTGCAGACGATCTAAAAGTTGTCAGGATTATTAGAGGAAAACATGATCAGGATGTTTTTCAATCAGATCTGGACAAGCTAGTTGAGTGGTCTGAAGCATGGCAGATGAAATTCAATTTGAGTAAATGTAAGATTATGCACGCTGGACGGGTTAGCAGTAAACATAGGTATGAAATGGGTGGGCAGAAAATGGAGCAGATTGAAAAGGAAAGAGATTTAGGTGTCGTGGTAAACAATAGACTATCAGCGTCAGACCAGGTTGTAGAAGCTAGGAAAAAGGCACTTAGAATGCTAGGGGCCATTAACAGAAATGTTTCCTACAAGAGTGAAAAGGTAATAACAAAACTGTATTGTGCATACGTTAGACCACATTTGGAGTATTGTGTACAAGCCTGGTCTCCAACATATGAGAAAGATTGCTGGTTGTTAGAAAGAGTTCAAAAAGGGCAACAAAAATGATTAATTGTCTTGGTAGTTTACCTTATGAAGATAGATTAAGGAAATTGGGTATGTTTTCACTTAGATATTAGAAGGCTAAGAGGAGAGTTCTAATTGTAATAGTCTTCTGATTTGGTAAAGGTATGTTTGAGTTCAATAGGGAAATCGAGTAGAGGTCATCAGCATAAA
>JAXIVJ010009855.1:0-49465 GCA_036785665.1 Chirona hameri
ATATATATATATATATATATATATATATATATATATATATATATATATATAGGTGTATTTGTGTCAAGAACAGATACATCGTATCTGTTCTCTGTCCAGATGAAGTACGATAAGAGTACAGTGACGGCCGGCGTCGGCGCCGCTATTTGCAATAGTGGTAGAAATTATCGCCCTTAAAATCAGAGGGGATGAAGGAATGCGGGGGATTAGCGTGTCAGGTAGGTCATTCAAAATTACCCACTATTGCGACGACTCGACCTTGTTTGTCCAAGATGGTCGCGATGCAGATAAGGTAATATAATTAGTGGGGGACTTCGGAGCCGTATCAGGCCTCGAGTTGAACATGGACAAATATGAATTAATGTGGCTTGGCAGGCAAAAAGGTTGCGGGCAATTGATTTGTGGATGTCCACCTGTTGAAAAGACAACATTTTGGGAGTCTGGTTTAGCGCCACGCAAAATTGCAGCAGTATTAATTTTAATGCAGTTGAGTCGAAAATTAAGAACACTTTGAAGCAGTGGTCACAGCCGGATTTATCAATTAAGGGAAAGGTAACCGTAGCCAAATCCCTGATTGTGTCGCAGCTCGTGTATATCATGACAGCTTCACGAATCGAAAAGAAAGAATTGGCTACTATTCAGAGTCACATTATGCAATTCCTGTGGCGTGGTCGACCACCGAAGGTGGCCAAGGCCACCCTCATCATGGAGATAGAAAAGGGTGGCCTCAAGGTACCTGACTTGTCACTCATGAATAGAGCGAATAGAATTGAATAGAATTGCTTGGATAGGACGGATGCTGCGACAGCCAGACGCTGTATGTGCTCAGATATTGCAGAAACGGTTACGAGTTGGCCTGGACCTTGTAATTAGTGTGGATTTTGACGAGCAGTGGATAACAAATAGGCAGATTCCAGAATTCTACAAAGAAATGCTATTGTGGTATAAAGAATTGGATCTGGAAAAGGAGCCAAGCACCCCAAAGGCAATTAGGCAGCAATGCCTTTGACACAACAAGTCGGTGAGCGTACAAGGTAGAACCCTTGTCAGCAGTTCACAGATAGAGGCAGAGGTGATCTTGATTGAGGACTTAGTGGACAGCGAGGGGTATATATTAGCGCACACCGATTTTTCAGAACGGCATCCCAGAGTCCGTGTTAACCCGCTGTCGTATATGGGTTGGTGTCAAACTGTTGTCAGACGCTGGAAGCGCGCGATGGTAGGCAGTGCGCCGTTATCAGCGGGGGAACGCAGCGAAAAGCATATGATTACGAAACAAGGCAAGGAGATAGCGCTTACTTTAGTTAAATCCGGATATTTCTATTCACTACAAATGTCTAATATCATTCCCACGGCACAAACACGGTGGACTGCAGAGGGCGTTGATTTTGATAACTGGCAACCGGTTTATGAAAGAGCCTTCAAAATACCGCGTCGACCAAGCTTCAGCCAGCCTACAATTTAGAATAATTCACAGATACTTTCCCACCAAGAGGTTCTATATACCCGGCATGTTATTAACGACCCTTTTTGTGATAATTGTGGACAGGTCGATACGTTGGAACATTATTTCTTTGAATGTGCGGAGGTACATGCATTTTGGTTAGAATTAGCTGAGAAAATACACGTAAAGGGTTGCATTGCATTGCGATTTAAACGCTATTACTTGTTATTTGGATCTGACAGGTTTCCTAATATTGTTAACCTAATTGTCTTGGTCGCGAAATAATTCATAGTCAATCGAAACTATGGCAACGGATGTAAAGGATTGTCGGTATTTCGTGCAACATTGTTGAAAATGTCAATATGGAAAAAGTTATTGCGATTAAAAACGAAGCAATAGAGAAATTCAGACTTCGATGGGCATCATTCATTATTGAAGGTGATGTATTTAATTTGTAAATAAATCAATGCAAACTTTCAGAAGCGTATTGCTCCGTAGAGCCATATATACCTGCCGTGCGTGTTCCCCCGGTTGTGGAGGGTCGAAGTAGAGCATATATACTTGCCGTGCGTGTGCTCCCGTTTGAGGGGGTGGAAGCCCTGCGTCGGCGGCCCGATGGTCCGTGCTGATGTCGGTTGTTTTGGTGTACGGACGCCGTGCAGTGTGGCTGTTTCAATACTCGCCTGCGTCTGTGGGTGTGGGTGTGGCCGGCCGGCGGGGTGGCTGGGCCGTGCTGTAGGCCCCCGCCCTTTCCCTACCCGGGCTAACCCGAGACCGGCCCTCAGCATGTGCTGGAGGACCGGGGGTGCGGGGCGCCGGCCCTGCTGGTCGACAGCTCGCACGCCCGGCCGGTGGCGAGGGGGCGCCGCTTCGCGAACGGGAGCCGCTGAAAAACGCGAGGCGGCGTGGGCGGGGGTTGCCGATGCCGATGAATTATGAAATGAAGAAGCAAAAGAATGTTTGTCTGTAATCGACAAATGTGCCTGCTAATAAAATTATAAAAAAAACTGACGATGCCGCTGGGACTGCTAGCTGCGCAATGGTATTGATGTGTGTGTGCGCGTGTGAGAGATGAATATGTTTGTGCAATGGTATTTATATGGGTGTGTACTGTGTGTGCGTGTGAGAGATGAAAATGTGGAACGTTGAGCTATAGAATGGAAATAAAATAGCCCTTAAGTGGGAGCAAACTGAAGAAAAAAAAGAAGAAGAAAAAGAGTACAGTGACGGCTCTGCAGAGAATCGTCAACTTCCTCTGCCTCATCTACGTGCCGCACTTTCTGAAGGCAGGACATGGTGCCGATGCACCGGTAAACGACCTGAAGCTCTACCGGCAGCTGTTCTTATGCAGGTAAGCCACCAATGAAGATTGATTAAATCTATAAACTATCCAACATTGATGTTACACATTGCTGTCGGTATATGCAATGTGCATACATACATGTTTACATGAAGCTGAATCTCCGCAGGTCGGTGGATCTCCAGCTGGCGGACGCGGCTCTGGAGAAGCTGCGGAGGCATGGTTGGTAACTGGACGCGACTGTGGTGCCGTTTGCGCCTTTCTCTGACGTCCTGACACCTGGGGAGAAGTCGAAGTTGGCGGTGACCATCACCAGCTACGCGGGAACAGCCGGCGAGCCGAAGGTGCAGCCGCCGTCCTTCCCCGAGGTGCGACCCGAGACTGAGCTCTGTGACCTGGTGGGTGAGCGCAGCTTGACCCTGTTCTCGCTGCTCAAGCTGGGCCACAGCTGGATGGAGATTCCCCGGCAGAGTGGAAGGTGAGACAAGACTACGGCTCGGTGAAGGAGTTTGTGAATACGGTGAAAACGACAAATGACGTCGCAGAGAGGGCCGTCAAGATGATTACCGACTATGCAACCATCCTCACAAACGACGAGCGGAAGAGGCAGTGGCTCCTTCAAGGGGTCGAGCAGAGCCGCAATCGATATGGTGACACTAAGAAGTCCACGGTCAACAAGAAATGAAAGCAGCCAATGCTGATGGCAGTAAAGTATAGACGTTGATGACGTGTTTCACTCTCTGGTTTGGATAAATACGCTGTTTGCAGCGTTTTCGAAGCGACGCGCTGTAACCGGACTACATGTACTCTGACATCTCTGATTTTATTCGTTGCCTGTTTTATCTAGAGCCGGCATTGGTCTGATAGCACTGCAATGCCATATAATAATTCAGAAATGCAGATTTGGTCGATGGTAAACGAATGCGCAAAAATGGAAAAAATGGAGACAAATGAGATTTACAAACAAGAAGAGCTCGGTGTTCCGGGGGTCTAATATATAAATGGAAGCCATATTCGTGATCAGCATGGTTGAAAGCATGGGCAAAATGCGTAAACCTAAATGTTTTGACAAAAGTTAAAAATGACGCACCCTAATGCAGTGGCGTCGCTGAATACCGATCAACCATGCAGTGGCGTCACTGAATACCGATCAACCATGCAGTGGCGTCACTGAATACCGATCAACCATGCAGTGGCGTCACTGAATACCGATCAACCATGCAGTGGCGTCACTGAATACCGATCAACCATGCAGTGGCGTCACTGAATACCGATCAACCATGCAGTGGCGTCACTGAATACCGATCAACCATGCAGTGGCGTCGCTGAATACCGATCAACCATGCAGTGGCGTCACTGAATACCGATCAACCATGCAGTGGCGTCACTGAATACCGATCAACCATGCAGTGGCGTCGCTGAATACCGATCAACCATGCAGTGGCGTCACTGAATACCGATCAACCATGCAGTGGCGTCGCTGAATACCGATCAACCATGCAGTGGCGTCACTGAATACCGATCAACCATGCAGTGGCGTCACTGAATACCGATCAACCATGCAGTGGCGTCACTGAATACCGATCAACCATGCAGTGGGGTCACTGAATACCGATCAACCATGCAGTGGCGTCGCTGAATACCGATCAACCATGCAGTGGCGTCACTGAATACCGATCAACCATGCAGTGGCGTCGCTGAATACCGATCAACCATGCAGTGGCGTCACTGAATACCGATCAACCATGCAGTGGCGTCACTGAATACCGATCAACCATGCAGTGGCGTCACTGAATACCGATCAACCATGCAGTGGCGTCGCTGAATACCGATCAACCATGCAGTGGCGTCGCTGAATACCGATCAACCATGCAGTGGCGTCACTGAATACCGATCAACCATGCAGTGGCGTCGCTGAATATCGATCAACCATGCAGAGGCGTCGCTGAATACCGATCAACCATGCAGTGGCGTCGCTGAATATCGATCAACCATGCAGTAGCGTCGCTGAATATCGATCAACCATGCCGTGGCGTCGCTGAATATCGATCAACCATGCAGTGGCGTCGCTGAATATCGATCAACCATGCAGTGGCGTCGCTGAATACCGATCAACCATGCAGTGACGTCGCTGAATACCGATCAACCATGCAGTGGCGTCGCTGAATACCGATCAACCATGCAGTGGCGTCGCTGAATACCGATCAACCATGCAGTGACGTCGCCACAAAATTTGGAGTGGGTGCCAGCCAGGGGTTTGAGAGATCAGCCAGGGTTTGGGGGGTCAGCCAGGGCTGGGGAGGGGGGGGGGCAGCCAGGGGTTGGGGGGCCAGCCCATAGGGTTAATGTTAAAATCCTGTGAATCTGGGGGCCGGACTGAGACCGGAGCGACCCTGGGTCGCTCCGGTCGCACCACTGGCGGCTCCCCAGCCCCGCCAGTGGTGGCGCCCCAGCACCCATGTCACGTGGTGGCGCTGTGATGAGTCATCTGACCCGGCTGGTATGGGTGGCAGAGGGACGCTGCCTGCAGCTGGTAAACCCCGGCCCCCGGTCTGCAACCTGCCTCCTGCAATACCTGGCGGGGCCTGAGTCGGGGCAGGCCGGTCATCAGCTGCGCTGAGATTGCGGTCACGACCCGGTCAGAACTGGGAACCCCGCCGGCCGGGACACCGTGTCACTGCGGTCACGACCCGGTCAGGACTGGGAACCCCGCCGGCCGGGACACCGTGTCACTGCGAGCCGGCCCCGGTCAGAACTGGGAACCCCGCCGGCCGGGACACCGTGTCACTGCGAGCCGGCCCCGGTCAGAACTGGGAACTCCGCCGGCCAGGACACCGTGTCACTGCGGTCACGACCCGGTCAGGACTGGGAACCCCGCCAGCCGGGACACCGTGTCACTGGGAGCCGGTCCCGGTCAGGACTGGGAACCCCGCCGGCCGGGACACCGTGTCACTGCGAGCCGGCCCCGGTCAGAACTGGGAACCCCGCCGGCCGGGACACCGTGTCACTGCGGTCACGACCCGGTCAGGACTGGGAACCCCGCCGGCCGGGACACCGTGTCACTGCGGTCACGACCCGGTCAGAACTGAGAACCCCGCCGGCCGGGACACCGTGTCACTGCGAGCCGGACCCGGTCAGAACTGGGAACCCCGCCGGCCGTGACACCGTGTCACTGCGGTCACGACCCGGTCAGAACTGGGAACCCCGCCGGCCGGGACACCGTGTCACTGCGGTCACGACCCGGTCAGGACTGGGAACCCCGCCGGCCGGGACACCGTGTCACTGCGGTCACGACTCGGTCAGGACTGGGAACCCCGCCGGCCGGGACACCGTGTCACTGCGAGCCGGCCCCGGTCAGAACTGGGAATCCCGCCGGCCGGGACACCGTGTCACTGCGAGCCGGCCCCGGTCAGAACTGGGAACCCCGCCGGCCGGGACACCGTGTCACTGCGGTCATGACCCGGTCAGGACTGGGAACCCCGCCGGCCGGGACACCGTGTCACTGCGAGCCGGCCCCGGTCATAACTGGGAATCCCGCCGGCCGGGACACCGTGTCACTGCGAGCCGGCCCCGGTCAGGACTGGGAACCCCGCCGGCCGGGACACCGTGTCACTGCGAGCCGGCCCCGGTCAGGACTGGGAACCCCGCCGGCCGGGACACCGTGTCACTGCGAGCCGGACCCGGTCAGGACTGGGAACCCCGCCGGCCGGGACACCGTGTCACTGCGAGCCGGACCCGGTCAGAACTGGGAACCCCGCCGGCCGGGACACCGTGTCACTGCGAGCCGGCCCCGGTCAGAACTGGGAATCCCGCCGGCCGGGACACCGTGTCACTGCGAGCCGGCCCCGGTCAGGACTGGGAACCCCGCCGGCCGGGACACCGTGTCACTGCGAGCCGGCCCCGGTCAGGACTGGGAACCCCGCCGGCCGGGACACCGTGTCACTGCGAGCCGGCCCCGGTCAGGACTGGGAACCCCGCCGGCCGGGACACCGTGTCACTGCGAGCCGGACCCGGTCAGAACTGGGAACCCCACCGGCCGGGACACCGTGTCACTGTGAGCCGGCCCCGGTCAGAACTGAGAACCTCGCCGGCCGGGACACCGTGCCACTGCAAGCCGGCCCCGGTCAGGACTGGGAACCCCACCGGCCGGGACACCGTGTCACTGCGAGCCGGCCCCGGTCAGAACTGGGAACCCCACCGGCCGGGACACCGTGTCACTGGGAGCCGGTCCCGGTCAGGACTGGGAACCCCGCTGGCCGGGACACCGTGTCACTGCGAGCCGGCCCCGGTCAGGACTGGGAACCCCACCGGCCGGGACACCGTGTCACTGCGAGCCGGCCCCGGTCAGAACTGGGAACTCCACCGGCCGGGACACCGTGTCACTGTGAGCCGGCCCCGGTCAGAACTGGGAACTCCGCCGGCCGGGACACCGTGTCACTGCGTGCCGGCCCGGCGGGACAGCCTGTCACTCTGACCCGCGGAAATCCCCAGCGAAAAGGTCAAGGCTGGGGACCGGCGGAGCTGGCACACGCCACCGCTCAGCCGGAGATCCCTGTATTTGTAGGTCATCTGTCCACATCAACTCCGTTTTTACTCCACCATGGGTGACATTACACGTGAGCTCCCTCTACAAAAACAAGACTAACCCGCCTCTGAGGTGGGCCTCTGAGACATCTTCGCCCTGGTGAGGGGAGGGGGGGGGGGGAGGGGTCAAAATGACTCCCCACTGACTCGAAAACTAAAAGGAAAAAGCATTGGAAACTCTCGACAAGGACATTAGAAGCTACTTCGAGCATTTTTGTTTTGTCTCAGGTCAATATTGAGGTAAAAGGTCAAATTTTCCAAGTATAGGCCTTTCTCCAGAAACCCCTAAATATATCGAGAACTATGATAGAGCTAGGAACAAACGAAAAATAAAACAATCGAAAGTTCTTGAAAAATACAATCGCCGTTGGTGTCGTCAATGTCAATTTTAGACCAGGTCAATATCTAGTTTACAGGGGTTCCGCGACGTGGGGGGGGGGGGGGGGGGGGTGTTCTCCCATTTTGAGCCAGGGGGCGATTATCCCCTCCTCCAATTTTCCCTCACAAACAACTAGAAATCAGTGTTCAGTTGTACTCATGATTTGTTACCTCTCCCAGTGGCGGCTGATTGCGGGGGCAGGTTACCCAAATGCTCCCCAGTCAAAAATCCTGGGGGGGGGGGGGGCAAAATGGTAATTTTGCCCCCCCCCCAGATTTTAGCTGGCTCATTATCTTACGTTTTCAGCTGTGGGACGTACTTTTCCCCGATTTCGTCTGCACCAATCATAGGATTTGTGCAATTATTTTTAGGTTTGCTCTGGCGATGAATAAACATCCATTGCTAACGATCAGTGAATCACTGTCCAGATGTGTGCAATTAATTTTATAACTAGAGGCGATTATTGCTTGATTTTCTTGGAGAAAATCGACATTGACTAGCGGCAGGGCCTGCGCTGTCCAATGTCTGTCACAAACGAAACTGGACTTGTTCTTGAATCTTCGATCTTATTTATGGAGTGTTCTACAAATTTCAAAATATTATTTATGCACCAATTTTGATTCCCACCTGTTATCCTCTCCTCCACATTCAGCGTACCGACACGCTTGGTGTCAGTAGTGGCACCATTTCGAAATTAGGCGTCTATCGAAAAATCATTAACAAATTCGATGTTTTGTATCATGTCATCTACACCTGTGTGACATATTCGGGGGAGGGGGGGGGGGGGGGGGCAGGGACAGTTGACCCCTGGAAAAAGGAAGAGGGTAAAACCATCGTTTTGCCTCCCCCATCTAGCGAGCCTTAGAAAGGCAAAAGTAATGACCGATGTGTCGATGTAAAATATATTCCAGCTTTGTGTGGTGTGGTGCCAGCTTTGTGTGGTGTCTATTTTATTTTTATTTTATTCAACTGTATCACCATCGGGATTAACCCAATGACAGGCGAAGTCAAATAGTTAACGTAAACACATACACACAAATACAGCTACCAAAGTATAAATAAAACGACGATAACAGAACAAAATATCAAAAACGCGTTACATGTCACGCAGAACATCATGCAATCCACACTGCTTCCTGACATATTTCAGCACCTGCCGCTTGAAGGAGCCATGGCCATCATCGAAGATGTCGGCCGGGACAGTCTTCTCGCTAAGGAAGGCGTTCGTGACCACTGGCAAGCGAGTGTACATTCCATTCTGCACGATGTTGACACGAGAGTGAGGAACATTAAGCAGGTTTTGTTGGCGTGTCGATCGGGCGGGCACGTAAAGAGAGAAACTTTCGAGCAAACGCGGTGTGTCCAGTTTGCTGCATAGAACGTTTTTGAGAAAAAGGAGATCATGCTGAACTCGCCTTG
Organism: Chirona hameri; assembly: GCA_036785665.1. Classification (NCBI taxonomy): domain Eukaryota; kingdom Metazoa; phylum Arthropoda; class Thecostraca; order Balanomorpha; family Balanidae; genus Chirona; species Chirona hameri. The sequence goes on from JAXIVJ010009855.1 coordinate 9,127, forward strand.
CGGCTAGAGTGGGGATTTTGAAGTGGTGACAGAGGTCACGATAGGAGAGAGAAGGAGCATTTCCGGACTGGGTGTTGTAGAGAAGCCACATAAAGAATTTGTGCTGCACCCGATCGACCCGGCTTGTATGGGAGTCGGCCGCACCAGCCCAGATCACAGTAGAAAACTCGAGAATAGATCGCACGTTGGAAAAATAGGCAGCTACAATGGCTGTGCGATTGAAGTTTGAACCGTGGTTCGAGCCAGATTGAAAAGAACGGATGAGGAGACCCAGGGATCGATTTGCTCGTTTGACGATGCTGTCAACGTGCGCAGCAAAAGTAAGTTTTCGATCCAATGTCACACCCAGGTCACGTATCTCCTCGACATGATCAAGTTTAAACTTGGAGCTGCCTATATAGTAGCTGGTCTGGACTGGTGCGCGCCTGAGGGTGATCGTGAACGCTTTGCATTTGGATGGATTTAAGTTTAGTCCCCATCTGACAGACCAGGCTGAGAGACGACTGATATCATCCTGCAGCAGTCGCCCGTCAGACGGGGTGCTAATTTTGCGATGAATTTTGACGTCATCAGCATACATGAGACAATCTGAGTCGAGGGATCGTGGTAGATCGTTGATGAAGAGATATAAAATTAGAGGTGCCAAAATCGATCCCTCTGGAACTCCGGAGATAACAGGTTTCCAATCGGATGTTTTTCCGTTCACGATGACCCTCTGGCGCCTATCGGACAGGTACGAGACGAACCATTTTAGAGCGTTTTCACAAAGGTTGTATGAATGTTCGAGCTTGTGGATGATAAGTGCGTGATTAACACTTCGAAATGCAGCTGAATAGTCAGTGTAGATGGCGTCCGTCTGATACCCGTCCGATATGGCCTCCCACGCGGTTTTGAGAAACATGGCTAAGTTTGTGGCGCAAGATCGCTTCGGAACAAAGCCATGCTGCTCCACGCAAATAACAGATGAGACATGACAATACAGTTGGTCGCACACTACACGCTCTAGAATCTTCCCGAAGAGACTGAGCAGGGAGATCGAACGATAATTTGTAGGCAGATTTTTGTCGCCTTTTTTGAAAATCGGAATAATGTTTGCCTGCTTCCATCTCTCCGGGAAGACTCCAGCTGCGACAGACATCCTACATATCTTGGTGAGCGGCACCACCAACTCCTCCGCACACTCTACAATAACACGCGCACTGATATTATCGGTACCGCATGCCTTGTTAGGCGCTAATGCCCGCAGAGCGCTCCTCACCGCGACATCGGACACATGCAGTTCGCAGAGAACATCTAAGTCGTACTATACGAATCAAGGGCACAAAATCGCGCCTGCGGCGCAAAATAAATAACTATGAATAGTACTGGACATCCAGAATGCAATACATGTATAGCAAAGAGTAAAATTTACACATATTTGTTGTCTTTCATCACCAACTTGTATGTCGGCACACTCCTCCGCTCTACTGGATTTTTAGAATGAAACTAGGCAAATTGCTCCGCTGCCCCTGCCTTTCTACCCCAATCCTACGGCACGGCGCAACAGGGGCAGGGAGGGCAACTACCCCGTTAATCTAGAGGTTGTGTGCATATAACTTCGCTCTCCCATGAAACCATAAGAGGGAGCCCTTCCGAAAAAAGGAATACAAAACAGCGAGACAATCGGCAAGGTCCTATCATAAATGACAAACAAAGCCCCTCCAAGACCGACATATGCCCCATAGGGCCCGGGAAGCCCCGGGAAGGGCCTTAACAGACCGTCCTATGGCCCTCTTAAACCCACTGGCCCCTCAGACCGGTAAAAGGCCAGCTAGAGCGTGGCAGGGGTCTCCTCAGTCGGTGTCCGGACACATTGGCGAATGTTATTTTGCCGAGTGTCATTTTGGCGAATGCATATTGTCGAAGGACACTTTGACGACATGTCCTTTTGTCGAAATGTGAATATGCCGAAAGAAAAATGGCGAATGCCTTTTTGTCGAAATGCCTTTTTGCCGACGTGTCAAAATGTCGATTTTTTTTTGCCGGCATGTCATTTTGTCGAAATGTCATTTTGGCGACATGTGAAAAAATTGAAATGCCTTTTGCCGAAAGACATTTTGTCGACATGTGGAAAGGTCGAAATGCCTTTTTGCCGAAATATCATTTTATCGACATGGGAAAAAGTCGAAATGTCTTTTTACCGAATGTCATTTTGCCGACATGTGAAAAGATCGAAATGTCTTTTTACCGAAATGTCATTTTGTCGACATGTGAAAAAGCCGAAATGTCATTTTGCCGAATGTTACTTTGTCGACGTGTGAAAAGGTCGAAATGCCTTTTTGCCGAAATGTCATTTTGTCGACATGTGAAAAAGTCGAAATGCTTTTTTTGCCGAAAGTCATTTTGTCGACATGTGAAAAGGTCGAAATGCCTTTTTTGCCAAGCACATCCTGCTCCACTGCCCCTCCCTTGCTGTTGTGGTTTTGCACCATCCACCAGGGCAGGAACGTAGCCAAGGGGGGGGGGGGCGGTAGGTGATTTTTAGAGGTCCGCACCATAAGCAATGTGACGCATTGATGAGAATGCATATCTAGGGCATAAGACTCAAAATTTTCGCGCCGGTCCGCGGCGCAATTTGTTTAAGGGTTCCAGGTTTTGAGCTTTAAAAAATCTTCCAGGTTGGTATAGCTGATTCCAAATTGGTGTCGCTGGTTCCAAAGTTGATATGGCAGTTTGCTAACAGAGTGGACAAGATATACATGAGATGCAGTGCTTGAGTGCGTCTGAGTTGCAAAGGGCTTTGCGTGTATGCTCGCGGGGTCTTTGTGGAGAGCAATGGACACAATCACGCCCCCAGCAGGGCTGCAATGCAGCACGCGCGGAAATGAAGGAGCGCGCCGAGACGAAGGCTGAAAGCGTCACGCGCACAAACAATATTGACAAATGACAATTGCTGCGCATGACACCAAAGGCATTCGGCATTCGGGAAAAATAAATTTCGAACATTTCACATGTCGATAAAATGGCATTCGGCAAAAAGGTATTTCGACTTTTTCACATGTCGACAAAATAACATTTTGGCAAAAAAGCATTTCGACCTTTTCACACGTCGACAAAGTAACATTCGGCAAAATGACATTTCGGCTTTTTCACATGTCGACAAAATGACATTTCGGCAAAAAGACATTTCGATCTTTTCACATGTCGGCAAAATGACATTCGGCAAAAAGATATATCGACTTTTTCACATGTCGGCAAAATCACATTTCGGCAAAAAAACATTTCGATCTTTTCACATGTCGGCAAAATGACATTCAGCAAAAGGACATTTCGACTTTTTCACATTTCGGCAAAATCACATTTCGACCTTTTGACATGTCGACAAAAAGACATTTCCACAAAATGACATTTCGGCGAAAAGACATTTCGACAAAAAGGCATTCGCCATTTTGCTTTCGGCATATTCATATGTCGTCAAAAAGACATTTCATCAAAGTGTCCTTCGGCATTCGCCAAAATGACATTCGGCAAAATGACATTCGCCAATGTGTCCTGTAACCCCTCAGTCTGATGTAGAGCCCTATTAGGCCTGCCCAGAGTTCTTTCAGACCTACCAGCGCAGGCAGTCTCAGACCAGCTAGTGTCCTCTCTGAGATCAGTGTTAAACCCTCGTAGATCTGACGAGGGCCCTCCAGACCTACTCCGGGTCCTCTCAGACCGAGGGGCCTCTCAGAGCGCCTAAGGGTCCCCAGACTAACCAAGATTTTCCTCAGGCTGACCGAGGGCCCTCTTAATCCTGTCAAGGTCCTCACATGTCAACCAATGGTATCTCAGAGAGGCTAAATGCCCTCTGACCTACCTTGTGGCCTCACATGCCGCCATAGGGCCCTCCCAGACCGGTTAGGACCCTTTCCGACCAGTAAGGGCCTTTTTATAATTGGAAGGGTCTCTTTCAGATCGGCTATACGTGTGGCCCTCTCAGACCTTGTGAATGCCCACTAAAGCAACCTGAGGACCCTCTCAGGGGGTGGGAGTGGCGAAGGTTGCCGTAAACCGCCGTCTAGGGTCCTCTCAGACTGACTGGGGCCCTTCCGTGAGCCCCAGTCAGTCTGACTGGGGCTCACGGACACCATTTTTGTGCCCATCTTACTTATCCTATGTGTAACTTTTCCGATATTTATTTTATCTGAGGTCATCTCAGATCACGACTCCAGGTCAGATAAAGCGAACACCCCTTTGAATAAGTTTTAAGTGGCGTATCTCATCGAATTGAATCACCAATTGACTTGAAACTTACAAGGTGTCATGTAAGCATCAGGGATAACCATTCTTCTATTTCAGTTGTTTGCATATGTGACTTAAAGGGAACAGTTCACCTTGTCAATGTTTTTTTTAGTTGAGATACCCAAGCTGTTCTCCATGCTCGAAAATTGACTTGAGAAGCTTTCACATCTTCATAGAAACCCCTTAATTAATTACAATCGGCTTACTGGAGTCCTAGAAGCCGGAACGAGTATCAATCGTGACTCCCATCGCTGATTGGCTGATTTGACTTATGATTAAGACGTAACGATGACGTATGGCTTGGGGAATATAAAATACCTCCCGGGGCCGGGCAAATGTTTGTTTAACCCTCGCCAGTGCAGGGGACACCGGCTAAAGGCCATGCCGATATACCGCGTGCCCGCTGCCTCACGGAGCCGCCTCGACTCATCCGGCGACAAACTGGTCGTGCAGAGGCGGGAGATACAGTGAGCGGAACCGTGTCAGCAGCGTCTACCGGCGCACACGTAAAAGTAGAGCTGCTCAGCATTCAATCTCTCCTCCATAAACTTCCAGATATCCGTGTCGATGTTCAACAGAGGCGTCCTGACATTTTATGTTACGTTGAAATGAATCCTAAGTCATCAACACCTGATCGTTTCCTTGCAATCGAAGGCTACCGGCTCTTTCGACAAGACCGCATCACGGGAAGAAAGAAGTCCGGAGGAGGCGTCGCAATATATGTAAAAGAAGACTTACAGGTAGAGAAACGGAATGCAATCTCATCACTCGGGTCCCAATCACATGCATAATCACTATGGCTGAAAGTGCAATTCGACCGTAAGAAAGCTGTGATCATAGCCTGTATCTACCGACCTCCATCTACATCACACGGCCAAACAGCAGGCCATCACCGCATTCCTACTCAACGAATCATCGTTGCTGGTGATCAAAATTCGGACTCTCGCACGAACCCACCTGGTTACAACCGGTTAAGTGAACTGCAAACATTTGGACTACATCGCATGGTTAATGAACCCCCGTTCTACCGCGGGGTAGCACACAGAGTATTCTGACATGTTCCTTGTATCCGCGGTAGCACACAGAGTATTCTGACATGTTCCTTGTATCCGCGGTAGCACACAGAGTATTCTAACATGTTCCTTGTATCCGCGGTAGCACACAGAGTATTCTGACATGTTCCTTGTATCCGCGGTAGCACACAGAGTATTCTGACATGTTCCTTGTATCCGCGGTAGCACACAGAGTATTCTGACATGTTCCTTGTATCCGCGGTAGCACACAGAGTATTCTGACATGTTTCTTGTATCCGCGGTAGCACACAGAGTATTCTGACATGTTCCTTGTATCCGCGGTAGCACACAGAGTATTCTGACATGTTCCTTGTATCCGCGGTAGCACACAGAGTATTCTGACATGTTCCTTGTATCCGCGGTAGCACACAGAGTATTCTGACATGTTCCTTGTATCCGCGGTAGCACACAGAGCATTCTGACATGTTTCTTGTATCCGCGGTAGCACACAGAGTATTCTGACATGTTCCTTGTATCCGCGGTAGCACACAGAGCATTCTGACATGTTTCTTGTATCCGCGGTAGCACACAGAGTATTCTGACATGTTCCTTGTATCCGCGGTAGCACACAGAGCATTCTGACATGTTCCTTGTATCCGCGGTAGCACACAGAGTATTCTGACATGTTCCTTGTATCGGACTCATTTTGTAATGGTAGCGTTTTGCCGCGATGTACAGTGGTAGACGACTGTGATTACTGCGCTCATCATCGTAGGGTGTGTCTTGAAATTAGAGTCTCTCGAACAAAGGTAAAACCGACATATAGAGCAGGACTAAATTGGCGAGCCTTTTAATGCAGATGCGTTTTTGTGTGACGTAATGCGGGTAGAATGAAATGTTATTGTTCGCGAAAATCAAAATTGCGAGGAGCAATGGAACACATTTTGCTCAACCATGTCGAACTTTTTGAATCAACGGGGCTATCAGACGTTATAAAGTACGCAATCCAAGTCCTCCTCCGGTGACAGATGAAACCTTACAGCTCATGAGACAGCGCAAAAAAGCTAAAGCAACGAATGACATTTCCTACAATGATCTAAATATTTGAGTTAAAAGAGCTATTAGGTTGGACATGAGACAATCGATCATACAAAAATAAACACAAATCTTCCTCATATTCCCTCCATCGAGAAATCCGTCCGGTCATAGCTCTTAAACGAGGAAAGCTGATTGAACCAGTTAACCTATCACCAGACGAACTAAACAACTATTTCACGTCAATAGGGACAGAGACCAGAGAGAAGGTCGCGACCGAATTCGCTCGGTCCGGTCGTGAGTCTCTGAAGACGAGACTACCGCGTGTCAACGCCGGCGCGCTAAGAATCACGCCCGTGACCTTGGACGGCTAAAACAAGTGCTTTTCTCGATGCCTAATAAGGATTCTCAAACTGAGGGGGACGTACCAATACAAATTATACAACTTTCATTTCAAATTATTGGACGTGTTTTACTGAGGATTATAAACACCAGTTTTGTGACAGAAACTGCGCCATCCAGTTAGAAAAGGGCAGAAGTAATACCAATCCACAAACGAGACGACCCCTCCGTTGCTTCAAATTTTAGGCCAATAACCAAGGTTCCTCTCATCTGTAAAGTAGTCGAAAAACTTGTGCATGACCAAGTTACCACCTATATGGAAGAACAGCATCTCTTCAGTGAGGACCAGCACGGATTCAGAAAAAAAAACACTCAACCTGTTCAGCCCTATTGACTATCAGTGACCAAATTATAAACGGCATGGCCAGATCCGAAATCTCTTAGTTATTCTTATCGACTTAAGTCGCTGTTTTGACGTGATTGACCACGATCTGCTACTAAACAAGCTAAAAATGCTTCAAATTTCCACGGGATGGTTCCGAAGTTATATATCTGGCCATACTCAGAATGTTCGCGTGGGGGGAAATGTCTCCAACTCCCGCCCCTTTACAATAGGAGCTTTTCAAGGCACGTGTCTCGGACCATTGCTATACAACATTGCAACTAATGATTTTAATTGTTTTATACCGAAAGAAATGGACGGATTGCGTATCACCACTGTCCGATATGCAGATGATAGCCAAATGGCCATCACCGGTCTCAGAAAAAGTTTAACTGAAATGCAGAGTGCATTAGAAAAGGTGCTTGATATTGCCAATGCTTGGTTCCTCCAAAACGGGGTGATGGTCAACGCAGCAAAAACAGAACTGTTATTATCCGGTGACCGTCGACAACTCGTCCAAATCTCCGAACCATCCGAAATATGGTTTAAAGGTGAATGTTTGAAAAGCTCAAATCAAGTTAAAACCCTTGGTGTAATTATGGACAGCCTTGGTGTAATTATGGACAGCGCACTCTCATGGAACCAACACGTTCGAATGATAACGAATCGATGCTTCGGTATACTCGTAGGGCTTTCCCATGCTAGACACGCACTTCCTGTACGAATTATGCCTCGTCTTATTGACTCCCTTGTACTATCTCAACTGGCGCTACTGTGTGCAAGTGTATGGGAACGGAAACAGTGAGAACTTAGACCTCATTAAAGAAGTGTTCAATTTTGCTGCTAGGATAATCTCTAACCGCCAAAAATTTGATCATATATCAGACGTTCTCCATAGCCTTGGATGGCTCAATGCGCGTCAATTTGTAGAATATTTCGACCTATGTATGTTGTACAGCATGATATCTTCCGGTCAGCCACATCTTTTAGCCTTAGAGTTCAAGTTCAACCGAGAAGTACGCGAGCGGGACACACGCCAATCGGGTGAAATTAAATTAGTTCGTCCACGAAATAATCACGGCAAACGAACATTCGTGTATCGAGCGAGTGCACTGTTTAACCGATATGGCGTCAAGGGTCAAGACTCTTCAACTCCTTTAGAGTCAACCCAAAGCTCTTATAAGCGGTGGGCCAGATCGGCAGTGCGATATGAAAGCTGACCATTTATTTATTGTCTTCATCAAAATTCTCAGTACCACTCAGGAAGCTTGTTAATTGTTCAATGTCATATTCGTGTGTAAATGTGTTTGTGTGTGTGTGTGTGTGTGTGTGTGTGTGCGTGCGTGCGTGCGTGCGTGCGTGCGTGCGTGCGTGCGTGCGTGCGTGCGTGCGTGCGTGCGTGCGTGCGTGCGTGCGTGCGTGCGTGCGTGCGTGCGTGCGTGCGTGCGTGCGTGCGTGCGTGCGTGCGTGCGTGCGTGCGTGCGTGCGTGCGTGCGTGCGTGCGTGCGTGCGTGCGTGCGTGCGTGCGTGCGTGCGTGCGTGCGTGCGTGCGTGCGTGCGTGCGTGCGTGCGTGCGTGCGTGCGTGCGTGCGTGCGTGCGTGCGTGCGTGCGTGCGTGCGTGCGTGCGTGTGTGTGTGTGTGTGTGTGTGTGTGTGTGTGTGTGTGTGTGTGTGTGTGTGTGTGTGTGTGTGTGTGTGTGTGTGTGTGTGTGTGTGTGTGTGTGTGTGTGTGTGTGTGTGTGTGTGTGTGTGTGTGTGTGTGTGTGTGTGTGTGTGTGTGTGTGTGTGTGTGTGTGTGTGTGTGTGTGTGTGTGTGTGTGTATGTGATGTCGTATGCTCGTCGTATGCGTGTATCGTGTGTCGCATGTATGATGAAGACCTATGCATAGCCCTTTAAGAGTGGAAAGGTCTAATGAAGTTAAATACATACATAAATGGGGGAGGGGGATATCACCTCCCCTCAGTTTTTCGGGAATAACTCGTGTAAATATTAACCAATTACAATGAAACTTTCCGTACCCTACTTTTTAACAACTTTACACATATTCGGAAAATTTTGAACTTGTAGGTTACATGACCCGTGACCTATGACCTGTTTTGCAAGGTCATGTCAGGCGCAACTGGCGTCCCGTAGTATTGATCCTTGTAACTTGTGCAGTTTCCGAGATTTTGTTGTTCAGAAGCATATGCACAGGTGTTTCCAGGTGACAGTTGTGGTTTCCATTGAGGTTGTGACGTCGATTGACCTTTTCAGAGGTCAACCGAGGTCACTGACCTCCGATGACCTCATATTACTTTTTTGGCTTCTGGCAGTTTCTAGGACATTTTGTGACGCGCATTTCAAATATGGGATCCATTTTACATAATTAAATGTTCCACTGGGGTCATGCGCCCCACAAGTCAACCGAGGTCGCTGACCTGAAATGATCTGACATGACCTTTTTGGAATTTGGAAGTTTCTAGGACATTTTGTGACGCTGATGTCAAATTTGGCACCCATTTAGCACAATGATATGCTCATTTGCGATTCTAGCTCGATTAAATTCAATTTATACGCATTTACAATTTGGTTGACTTTTGGGCCATTGACATGACAATATACAAATATGATGCCATGAATTTTCTGCGTATATGGTTTTGTTTTCCCGTATGTTATTGGCGTCAGATATCCGAATAATATGCGCATCAATATATATGTGTTGTGTTTAATGCAATAAATAGTTACGTATGTGACAGTGCAACAATGTTTTAAGGTGATTCGCACAGGGTTTATTCGACAAATCCAGTAATCATAAATATAGCAAATATGTATGAATGATTTTGGCACTTCCGCTCTGAATATTCTGCTAAATAATTGTCTGGGAAACTCAAAGTGCCCCGGGACAAATGCCGCAGCGGGCCGAAAGCATTTCCCAGAAGCACGTGCTAATTTGGAAGGGATATCTCGGCATATGGTAATAAGTATTATAAACATTTAAATATATAGCGCTGGACAAGAACATGCTGATTCAGTACCTTATTCCCTTCATTGCACGAATTAACTTTGAGAGATATCGTGATTGTTTCTAAAATCGTCTATAAACACTTTTCTCAGTAATATTCTTAGTAAAATTATACGTCACGCGCGAGCAGATGTCGTCACGATGACATTGCGTGCTTCTTAGCAATCTGATTTCGCATTAACCCTCGCCCTACGGGGGGTCCTAAAACGACCCCCCTGAGGTTTTTCTTGCATAACTTTTTACACATGCGGCGCATCCTGCTAAAATTTGCAAGAGCTGAGTTTATAACAATTATACGCATGCTGTAAAAAGTTTGTTGATATTGGTTGAAAATTTGGAAAATAATGACGTTTTGATGACGTAATGTTGTTGGAAAAACGATAAATGTTTGAAAAATCGTAGAAAGTAGGCTTTTGTAGCATATTGCAAACGCAATTCAGCAAATATACAAAATGTCATTTTCTTTAAAATGTCAATCCCGTATTATAAACTTTTGGGGTTTTGACCCCTAAAATTAACAAAAACGGATTTTCTTTGGAAAAATCACCACAAAATCAAAATTTTCAAAGATGTTAAAAAAACGGAATATATGTGAGAGAACTGAGTATGGATAATACTCAAACCAAATTTTAAAGCAATATCTCTATTTTTGACTGAGTGATGGCTCCCAAGTGTAAGCAACTCATGACGTCGTTTTTTACATAACTTTTTTTAGCAGATACGAATAAATAATTACCTTTTCTGTATTTCTGAGGCAAAACTGGTCTAGGAACATGCCTTTTTGTTAACATTTATCAATTTCTAATTTTGAGGTTTTCTGACAGAGCAAAATCGCTGTTCTGGACGTGATAGATCGAGGTCATTCACTTGACCTGGAAGGTCACTCGTTGACCCTAAACCTAAAAATCGCATACCGTTAGATTCCAAACATGACAGGCAACATGTTGGTTCTTACTGCGTTGCTCTATCTTGCTTGGTTTGGAAGTTAACAGGGGTGTCTTTTTAGGACCCCCGTAGGGCGAAGGTGAAAAAAGCTCCCGTAGGGCGAGGGTTAATTCACTCCATTCAGAGGAAAACATATTAATTGGAACCAAATAAAGACATAATAATTTGCTTTTCCGCGTCCATATACATTTGTAGGGCTCGTTATGAGTGCATATAGGGCTATTCATGGCAATTCATTTCTAGCTTCTCTCAATCATTTTTTTTATAGCTTTTTTAAAGGTGAACAATTTCCTTTAAGGTCGGGTTAGTTATGTGACCTGTATTAAGTCAATGGAGAAATATTCGAACGATTCCTTTCAGAGGATTGTAGATTGTATTCGGAAGCATCCACAGTAAACCCATGGCTTTTCAGATCCCGTCGTTATGAGTGCGTATAGGCGGATAGAGAGCAATGGCATGTCTGTGGCGCGCTGCTGCCAGCTGGGCGCTGCGCTGCTCAACAGACAGGTTGAAACAGAAAAAGGAAATGACAAGGAACAGTGTAAAATTCACAGATTACAGACAATGGTTGCACCATTGAGGATACGCTGAGGATACGCATTATATCGGACCATTTTAGTAGGTCTTACTACTATAGGTCATTATTGGTGCTCCGGATACACGATTCGCTCAGTGGACAAGGTCAAATAAGGTCATTTGAGGTCACCAGCACTTCTTTACCAATAACTTTTGACAGATTACATATACAGACGTGATGCCGACACCATTGTGTCTCGTCGAGACACGTTTAGCCTATATGAAACGTGACTTACATGGGTCACCGCATGACCTTGACTTGGGGGAAAACTGTTAGGTTTGACCTATTTCGGTCATGCTGGATATGACTGAAACCGCCATGACCAGACAAATAACAAGACGTTAAAATAACTGTCCTTTCCTTATAAGTTAAAAGTAATTATAGCGAATGTTCGTCGTTCGCCCGTGTTCAAAATACCCGATTAAAAATACGTACCCAGATATGATATGATATATGATACGTACCCAGATATGATTTCCCCAGCTTGGGTCCTCACCTTGGTGATTGCATGAGTCTTTAGTTTATTCAGCACAAAGTCTGATTCTGCTTATTAAAATCAAAACGTTCGGATGTATGTATGGATGTATGGATGTATGGATGTATGGATGTATGGATGTATGGATGTATGGATGTATGGATGTATGGATGTACGGATGTACGGATGTACGGATGTACGGATGTACGGATGTACGGATGTACGGATGTACGGATGTACGGATGTACGGATGTACGGATGTACGGATGTACGGATGTACGGATGTACGGATGTACGGATGTACGGATGTACGGATGTACGGATGTACGGATGTACGGATGTACGGATGTACGGATGTACGGATGTACGGATGTACGGATGTACGGATGTACGGATGTACGGATGTACGGATGTACGGATGTACGGATGTACGGATGTACGGATGTACGGATGTACGGATGTACGGATGTACGGATGTACGGATGTACGGATGTACGGATGTACGGATGTACGGATGTACGGATGTACGGATGTACGGATGTACGGATGTACGGATGTACGGATGTACGGATGTACGGATGTACGGATGTACGGATGTACGGATGTACGGATGTACGGATGTACGGATGTACGGATGTACGGATGTACGGATGTACGGATGTACGGATGTACGGATGTACGGATGTACGGATGTACGGATGTACGGATGTACGGATGTACGGATGTACGGATGTACGGATGTACGGATGTACGGATGTACGGATGTACGGATGTACGGATGTACGGATGTACGGATGTACGGATGTACGGATGTACGGATGTATGGATGTATGGATGTATGGATGTATGGATGTATGGATGTATGGATGTATGGATGTGACGTCCGTTCCCTTTGTCGAGGTGCTGCTCGGCAACAACAGCGAGAGCTGCGGTGACGATTTTTTCACACCAAATCAGACCCGTGCAACCATTGTCTGTGTTAAAATTTGGAGCGCGTGCGACGTCGGTTGCGCTCGTACGGGGCGCTCTTCGGACTGCGGCCGCTGCCGTCAGAGCCGGCACGAGCTCTCGGCTCACTTTGTTGGTTGGCAATTCCGAGCGTTTCAAGTGAGGGTTCCGATATTTGCGATTTGAAAAACGCACTTGGCATCAGTAAGGCACGTGCATTACGCATCGGACAATTAGCGAAAATAAAGTTTTCATTCATGGGAGATGAAATGGTTATGAATACCGGACTTCAGTTATACGTGTGTTAAATTACATGAAGATAGAACAGAGACACAAGACTTGGTTTCAGGAAAAGATGCGTCAATTCTAATGGACCGGGATACGGGAACGTGATACCGGATACGGGAACGAGATGTGAATGTGATACGGGAACGGGATACGGGAACGGGATACGGAAACGGGATACGGGAACGGGATACGGGAACGGGATACGGGAACGGGATACGGGAACGGGATACGGGAACGGGATACGGGAACGGGATGCGGGAACGGGATACGGGAACGGGATACGGGAACGGGATGCGGGAACGGGATATGGGAACGGGATAGGGGAACGGGATAGGGGAACGGGATAGGGGAACGGGATACGGGATACGGGATACGGAATACGGGATATGGGATACGGGATACGGGATACGGGATACGGGATACGGGATACGGGATACGGGATACGGGATACGGGATACGAGATACGGGATACGGGATACGGGATACGGGATACGGGATACGGGATACGGGATACGGGATACGGGATACGGGATACGGGATACGGGATACGGGATATGGGATACGGGATACGGGATACGGGATACGGGATACGAAATACGGGATACGGGATACGGGATACGGGAATGGGTTATGGGTATACGGGAACGGGATACGGGATACGGGAACGGGATACGGGAACGGGATACGGGAACGGGATACGGGAACGGGATACGGGAACGGGATAAGGGAACGGGATACAGGAACGGGATACGGGATACGGGATACGGGATACGGGATACGGGATACGGGATACGGGATACGGAATACAGAATACGGAATACGGGATACGGGATACGGGATACGGGATACGAGAACGGGATACGGGAACGGGATACGGGAACGGGATACGGGAACGGGATACGGGAACGGGATACGGGAACGGGATACGGGAACGGGATACGGGAACGGGATACGGGAACGGGATACGGGAACGAGAAACGGGAATGGCATACGGGATACGGGATACGGGATACGGGATACGGGATACGGGATACGGGATACGGGATACGGGATACGGGATACGGGATACGGGATACGGGATACGGGATACGGGATACGGGATACGGGATACGGGGAACAATACGGGATTGCGCATCGCGCAATGCAGGCCATCTAGTTAATATTATTATTCCCGGGAATAATTATGTTATTGCCGTGTTTTCTCCCAGACGCAGGACCTTAATCCCACACACGCGATATTCACATGAAATACAATTGACAGCCAAATAAGAAATAACAAGAAGGAAAACTTAAAACCAGCGGGGCGCGGAGTTGTGACGTCACGCGAAAATCCCGTTCAGCTGGCTGCTGGACGGTTAAACTATTTCTCGGATTTTAGCTCGTCGCCGCAGTAGAGCTGCAATTTTAGTCGCCACACAGACCACCGAGTGGCAGTATTCGACGACCTGAATACCACTATTGAATGTCGATTATATATAATTATATATTATATATATTTATGTGATTGTATATAGTCATATTAAGTAATATAGTAATGATGTGACTAACTTTGCGACTGTTACTTTATTAGAAATCGATTAAATGCATTCGTTAAACTGCTCCTCATTATGACGGCCATCCATGCTGTCTCCGTATATGCCATCACCCATTGGCGGATCCAGAACGTTGGTTTGGGGAGCACAGGCGGTTGGGGTGGGGGGGGGGGGGGGGGGGAGGAGGATTCCAAAAAGTCTCACAATTCTGAAAAGTCATCAGATTTCGCTTGTTTATGCATTGATATCTGATTTAAAACAAACTTTCCTTAGTGAAAATTGCTTATATTTTCTTATATATCAGGAAATGTGTCAATTTTGCGCCAATTTCAGACATTTAGAGGAGGTGGGGGTAGGGGGGGGGGGGGGGCATGGCTGGTTTGCCCCCCCTGGATCCGCTAGTGCCATCACCGTAGCCTGTATTTGAAGTCAGTCCGTCTGAATAGACTCTTACTGCTGCACTGGAAGTCCTTCCCCACCCATCACCGTAGCCTGTATTTGGATTCAGTCCATCTGAATAGACTCTTACTGCTGCACTGGAAGTCCTTCCCCACCCATCACCGTAGCCTGTATTTGGATTCAGTCCGTCTGAATAGACTCTTACTGCTGCACTGGAAGTCCTTCCCCACCCATCACCGTAGCCTGTATTTGGATTCAGTCCGTCTGAATAGACTCTTACTGCTGCACTGGAAGTCCTTCCCCACCCATCACCGTAGCCTGTATTTGGATTCAGTCCGTCTGAATAGACTCTTACTGCTGCACTGGAAGTCCTTCCCCACCCATCACCGTAGTCTGTATTTGAATTCAGTCCGTCTGAGTAGACTCTTACTGCTGCACTGGAAGTCCTTCCCCACCCATCACCGTAGTCTGTATTTGAATTCAGTCCGTCTGAATAGACTCTTACTGCTGCACTGGAAGTCCTTCCCCACCCATCACCGTAGCCTGTATTTGGATTCAGTCCGTCTGAATAGACTCTTACTGCTGCACTGGAAGTCCTTCCCCACCCATCACCGTAGTCTGTATTTGAATTCAGTCCGTCTGAGTAGACTCTTACTGCTGCACTGGAAGTCCTTCCCCACCCATCACCGTAGTCTGTATTTGAATTCAGTCCGTCTGAATAGACTCTTACTGCTGCACTGGAAGTCCTTCCCCACCCATCACCGTAGCCTGTATTTGGATTCAGTCCGTCTGAATAGACTCTTACTGCTGCACTGGAAGTCCTTCCCCACCCATCACCGTAGCCTGTATTTGGATTCAGTCCGTCTGAATAGACTCTTACTGCTGCACTGGAAGTCCTTCCCCACCATCACCGTAGCCTGTATTTGGATTCAGTCCGTCTGAATAGACTCTTACTGCTGCACTGGAAGTCCTTCCCCACCCATCACCGTAGCCTGTATTTGGATTCAGTCCGTCTGAATAGACTCTTACTGCTGCACTGGAAGTCCTTCCCCACCCATCACCGTAGCCTGTATTTGGATTCAGTCCGTCTGAATAGACTCTTACTGCTGCACTGGAAGTCCTTCCCCACCCATCACCGTAGCCTGTATTTGGATTCAGTCCGTCTGAATAGACTCTTACTGCTGCACTGGAAGTCCTTCCCCACCCATCACCGTAGCCTGTATTTGGATTCAGTCCGTCTGAATAGACTCTTACTGCTGCACTGGAAGTCCTTCCCCACCCATCACCGTAGCCTGTATTTGGATTCAGTCCGTCTGAATAGACTCTTACTGCTGCACTGGAAGTCCTTCCCCACCCATCGCCACGTCCAGACAAAAAAAAAATATGATTAGGATTGCGCCTAATTACTATTTTATGTAAGCACATGCTTCAATCTCGCATTAGCCGATACAACCAATACAATTTTCTGCTTAAAATGGTGCTGCTTTCCCGCAAAAGTTTCTGTGGTTTGCTTTCCATGAATAATGCATTGAATTCAGATAATTTCACTGTTGCCGTATATTCCTATCATGTGTTGGCAAGAGCGCATCGGTATAGCTACTGTTTCTACGAAAGCAGCCGGGGCAGCGGCACGTGCTGCCGCGCTCTGACCGGGCACTGGTAAGGGAGGGAGGGCGAGAGGGGGCTGGGCTGGAGTGGAGAACGGAAAGGAGGGTATCACGGAACGAACCATTGAAGATGAACATTATACCTATTTCACAGGCGACACTCATTCAAATCCAATTTATGACGGACAATACTCTCTGTCGGGATTCGAGAGTCTCGCACTCGTCAATGTTGTGATAAATGATAAGGAAGTTATTTCGGGATCGGGATTCCGTCGATAAAGGGCAGTGTCCGAATATACCCGAAACAATTTGTGTTTTTAACCCGCGCACTGCAGGGGGGAGGGGATTTCCGCCCCCCCCCCCTCCTCAGGTTTTTCAAAAGTAGCGAAAAACAGCGACGCGCAGCGCCGCCGGGTTTTGGCACACCTGTTAGGACATCAATTGCGCACACTTTGAAGAACAAAATACCCTCGGGTCATCTCAGGTCAGGTCACCAGACCAGGTCAAGTGACCCCACCTTCAAAAATGTTTGCAGTTGTGCCAAAGCCAGAGTTCTTCACCGATCAGTTTGAAACCTACAGGATGCCATGAGGGCATAAGTACTTACAATTTGTTTATCTCGGAATTTTGATATCGGTGACGTAAGGTCAGGCCAATTTCGTAACCTCCCCATAATAAGTCAATGGGGAAATATACAAATGCTTCCTGTTTCAAGGATATGCATGATATTAGTCCAATTACTTCTGGATCATGTTATTATAGGATATTCTTGATGATCCTAGTGTAAGTTTTGTTTCGGGTTTTATTGGGTAATTTAAGGCCATGCGAGTTCACCATCACCTTTTTGTCAATAACTCCCGATATAATAAAGATAGAGAAGTACAACAGACATCAATATGTTTGTCTCGTCGAGACACGTCTTCCCATATGCAACATGCCCTACTTGGGTCACCACTTGACCTTGACCTGAGGTAAACATTTTAAGTTAACTTAACAAGGTCACCATGTATATCATTCAAAGCGCCTAGACAATATTAACACAATGACGTAAACAGTTTTCCGTTATCTTTATTAAAGGGAAATAATGACTTTTTGATTTTGTTAGCAACAATTTCTTAGGCTACCGTTATGGTTTTACAATTATTTTATTTAAATTTAAGAATTAAACAAAATGATTTCCAAATTCAAAGTTGTAAGTTTGGAAAAAAATACAAAACAAGTACCTTGTGTACTTCATGAAGGTCATTGACAAATTCGTCCTTCCCTACCATTGTTTACATCGAGTGCGGCATTTTTGGAGGCTCTGTGACGTTTCCGATCAAACTGATCCGTGAAGCAATCCGTGAAGCATCCGTGATGCATGACTGACTATCAGTATAAGTCATGAATAACAACAACATGCAAACTATACCAACTCGAATGAAATAAGGGCGGAATTATTTGAACCCCAGGCAAGCAAGTATTCGCAAAGCACTCGGCACTGCGCCACAATAACAAAAGGCGAGGGAAATGCGTATTGGATACAATATTATTACGTCATAAGTTTCTGAAGTGTCAACTACTATGAAATACAGTGATAAAATACATTTAATAATGATTAACAAGAAAATTCAAACTTAAAAACAATAATTTGAATAAGTCTTTAATTAGCTTTCAACTCAAAATCAGATATATTTTGCAATGCTACACAAGAATGGCACCAGTGACGTCATTAACGAAGCTTGCTACGGGACTTGGGTATACTAATCAGGAACAACTCGCCACAATGGTTAAAGGAAATAGTTCACCTTCAACATTAGTTTTAAACTGAGATAACAGTTTTGTAGCCCGTGCTGGGAAACCCCTATCTGCAAGCTTTCTTGACTGAAAAGACTCTCCAGCCGAATATATTTGAGTTTTTGGCGAAGGAATGCGGTGCTGGCGAAAGAATGTTGTACTGGTTCTAGCCCGGGCAGAGGCTATACCATCAGCCAATCAGCTTGCAGCTGGTGCTAGCGAGCAAATGCAGGCCGCCGGTTGGCACATCTCCAATGCGAGTCTATCTTTACGCGACTACTTTCGAATCTGATTGGCTGAACCATTTTTTACATTCGCGTGACGTCAGGACTCTGACTCAGAGAGTATGCATATAGTTTTGATACACAATACAAAATTACGGCCTTCTGTCCTGAATCGGCGCGATATAAGGCCATTTTTGACAATATAAAAAGAAATTGTATTAAAAATATATTCAAATCGTGCTGGGTAAAAAATTTCCAAGGTGAACTATTTCCTTTAAGTGCGCCGAGAAGCATGACAATGACTTTGTAAACAAATCGCCGACGCTAAATAGGTCGCCGTCGATGTGCATCGATGAGCTTTCGATTTAATTGCCAGTTTTGTGTTATTGTTTGTTAGTTTTTTTGGGAAAAAATATTATTTTTCATGATAATATGAAGCATAGTGTTATATACAGCCACAGACAAATTATACAAAACTCCTAATGCTGACAACAAATGAATCGATTTGCAAAAATTGAGGGTCGCAACCACTAACTATGCCGCCGTTGATGTGCATCGATGAGCTTCCGATTTTATTGCCACTTTTTCCAATCGCTGTTAGTTTTAGAAGATCGCCGGGTATATAATCACAACAAGCAGAACGCACAATATATTTTCCACTCCATTGCGTAAAAAAGCAATACGGGAAAAGCCCGCAGTTTGATGAGGATCAAAAATGCTTGCAAGTACCGATCGTTAAAAGTGTGGAACGCTTATCAACTATAACTTGAAATATCTTTCGGTAGGAAAGTTTTTATGCAAAATGTGATGAATTTACATCATATTTTGGTCTCGTCTGGCGATTTAAAGTGCTAACTCCATTTTTTTTTTGTGGGAAAAGGTCATTATTTCCCTTTAAGTAAAAAGTTAATTGCGAAAAACGATTTAGCAAAAAACGGAATTTTTTTAACCTCTGGAGCCTCAAATATTGACCTGAGATCAAATTTGAGGACATGTTACTGATTGAAAATTTCACTGGCTGGCGTTTGCTTTTTTCCGTTTGTTTCTAACTAGCATAATTTCTGAGATATATGGGAATTTCTGGAGCGATGTCCTAAAACAGGAACAAAAACTGGAAAATTTGACCTTCGATGACCTCTGGTGACATAGGCGTAGGAGCCGGGGGGGGGGGGGGGGCAGGGTGGTAGCCGCCTCCCCAACATTTTGGATTTTAACATTACGCCTATGGGCGTTGCATGGAAAGAATCGACTTCAGAATGCCTCCTGCCCCCCCCCCCCCCCCAACTTGAACATAGTTCCTACGCCCCTGTCTGGTGACCTCAATTTTGACCTGACCTAAAACAATACTGAAATACTTTCGATAGAACATGTATCAGGCTATCAAATACAGTTTTCTGCTTCTCGCTACGTAGCGTAGTTTTCGAGATCTCAGGGGGGGGGGGAATCAACCCCCCCTGCAGTTCGTGTTCGGCGCAAAGCGCGGGTTGATTAAAGGAAATAGTTCACCTTCAACATGGGATTTTTAACTGAAATAGCTTTTTTGTAGCCCGTGTTGAGAAATCTTTATCTGCAACTTTTCTTGGCTGAAAAGACTCTCCAGCCGAAGATATTGGACTTTTTGGCGAAGGAATGCGGCGCATATATGATATACCGTTCCGTCTGAGAGTGCCAGCACTGCGCATGGAGCATGCGCAGACCAATAACGCACACCATAAGATTAATAATTTACGACCTTCTGTCCTGAATTGGCGCGATGTAGGACCATTTTTGAAAAAAACTGTATTAAAAAATATAATAAAATCGTGTTCTGAAAAATTCCGAAGGTGAACTATTTCCTTCAATTTGTCGAATAATTTGAGGACAAAGTATGTTAGTATTGATAATGAAGTTAATTGAAATGGACACAAAACGAGATTGCAAAATCACAGATCATTTTGGTTTTCCGTTTTTGTTTTATCTGGCGTTATGAGCATAACAATATGTAGTAAAGCTGAACCAGAGAAGTGGAGTTCGGAGGCCTGTTCACGGACCCTGCGGTTGGCTGCGGTTCGGCGGTCAGCAGTGGTCGGCAGCCGGTGGGGTAACTAAAAGTGGGGATGGGGCGAACGGTATGACGTCACACAGCTGCGGTTGCCTGCGGTTACGGCGGTTGGCACGGAACAACCGCAGGATGAAATGTCCGTGTGTTCAAGAGACGCCTGCTTGTGATGACGCATGAGGAAATGGGCGGGGCTAGAGCCTGCTGGAAACCGCCGAACCGCAGGTGGTGGTGAACAGGCCTCCGATGAAGGCAGTGTCCGACATAACTATATCCTCGTCAAGACTCAAGGTTACCGTCCATTGCCTCTGAAAGTGTTTCTCTGGCTATGTCATATATTTCTGAGACGTTTCAAGAAGAGGTATAAACATGGAACCATAACATTTACGCCTCTGCTGGCAGCCCGCTTAGTAACGTTACAAGTAAACATTCAAAACAAGCTATCACAAGTCACAACTGATCAAATATGGCTCATTCAGCATGCGCCCACTGAATAACTCAACGGTCACGACTCCCTCACAGCTCCATTCCCTGATCTCGATCACTTCAGGCCACCTGCCCAACAAAAAACACGTTCCTGGCCTCCACCGCCTGGCGGCGCACCATTCGCTTCTTGTCATCTACACACTGGGTCAGCTCACTGAGCACCTGAGGCCGCAGCGGCAGCAGCAGATGGGCCTTCAGCCGGGCCAGCTGAGGCGCCTCGCGACCGGCGCGCAGCAGGCGAGGCGCCAGCGTCTCCACAAACGGCTCGAGCGCGGTCGGCGAGTCAGCGGCAGCTCGGCCCAGCACATGCAGCACGGCCGCGCTCAGCGACGCGTCATCAGCCATCTCTGCTAGCGCGTCGACCAGCGGCGGCAGCAGCTGCTCCAGCTGGGCCGACACCACGCTGGCCGGCAGCGCTGCCAGCTGGCCACCCAGCGCGCGCAGGTGCCGCCGCCGCGTGGTCGCCGGCGCCCCTTCGGCGCTGAAGCCGGCTGCCAGCTGGTCGCAGCTGACGGTGAAGAGCCACTCCCGGTGCAGCAGGCGCACGGTGCAATGGTTCTCGAGCCGCAGCAGCGCGACCTCCGACAGCAGATCGTCGAAGGCGGCGACGGCCGCGTCTCCGGCAGTCTCATCTGCCAGCCAGTCCACCAGCCGGCGCACGAAGTAGGCCGCATGGCCGTAGTCGCGCAACACCAGACCCTTGGCCAGCGCGCCCCAGAGCGCCACCATACATGGCACCATAATATTTACGCCTCTGCTGGCAGCCCGCTGAGTAACGTTACGAGCAAACATTCAAAACAAGCTATCGCAAGTCACAACTGATCAAATATGGCTTATTCAGCATGCACCCACTGAGTAACTCAACAGTCACGACCAGCCTTGGAATTTGTGCCATTTTCGGGACTTTTGGGGTCCAAAAATTTTTGCTCTCTTCATTTTTTTCTAGAAATTTGTTCTCTTTTCACCTGATCTTACCGACACTGTAGTTGAAATATAATTGAATTTTCCGGATACGCGGGGGGCGGTCGCCGCTGACCGTGGCGGAGGTGACCTGTGGGAGGTGGTCACTTCCCAGGTCCTCGCCGAGCGACGGCCACGTGCAGCGCCGCGCCAGGTCGCGGTGGGCGAGCGAGACGTCTGGGGTGGTGGGTTGGACAGCTCCGTAGCCGGCGCGAGTGGCAGCGCCGGAGTTGAAAATCTCCCAGTCCCTGGCAGCAGCCCAGTCGTGCACCAGTTGCCCGGTCCGGTCGGGCTCTTGGCAGGACAGCTCGGCAGTCAGTCTGGCGAACGGGGCAGTTCGGTGCCTAAACACCGGACCGCGCATACATTCGCATGCGCTTGACATTGCGAGCCTGGTCTAGGCGCTGCCCTGCCAGCCGACCTTGGAGCCACTTCAGGCGGAGGTGTGTCCGTGTTACAGAGTACTTCTTGATGACGCGAGCGTCCACACCCTGAAACATCTGCTGGAGATGCTCCCTCAGCCGCCTGACGACGCCAGAAGCACGATCGATGTCAGCGCCGTGCATGGCGCCAAACACGACCTCGAACTTCTACACCTGCTACAGCCACTGCTGTGATGGCACAGACAGACCTCTCCGGCTCAGCCGCTCGATCCAGCCAGAGCTGGGACCAGCCTGGCCGAGAGGACACTGGCGGAACACAGTGCCGAGGCTGCTGTCGATTGAGCGGCACTTGTACGCCAGGTACCCAGCGACGTACGACAGGGCTTCGCGGCTGAACGCCTGACTTCTTATCAGAGGGCGACCAGCTGGCGGCTCTTGGCGGACCTGCGCTTCTTCAAGGAGCTGCCTGATGTCCTGCAGGTCACCGTCCGCTTCAGTCGCCACCTCCTCGTCCACGAAGCCCCCCAGAACGTTGGCGCTCAGGTAGACGCTCTCCTCCTCCATGGCGACAGAGGCGCCGGATGTCGATGGCTGGCTTCTGGAGCCAGCTGCCACCGCCGGAGACGCGCCCATCAGAAGCAGCCGGATGCGGGTTTTGAACTCTACCGGCGTCGGATTTGTGTTTGTGCCACACATGCCGTGCATCTGTAAAAACAGCACATTATATATATAAATGTAATTGTAGCGAGATACATTTTAAATTGTCCAAAAGAAACAGAGGGAAAAAGAAGAAAGTATAGAGATAAGCAGAAGAATAGAAACATTCTAAAAAGCAAAAGCTATGTGTAATTTTAAAATTGAACATGGAAGGAACGGCGGCCGTGTGCACACCAAACACTTCAACAGTGGAGACGCCGGCTGAAGCCCCCCACGCAGGCAACAAATACCCTCGTTCCGACCTGTGTACCGCCAGGGTGTCGCTATTAAGGCACCAGGCCCATTAAAGGACACCATAACAGCAGCTGCGCGGCGCCATTAAGCGTGAGCGCCGGCCAGCGGCCCGGGTCACGTACGGCGCTCGGCAGAAGCCTCTGCGCAGGATCCTGACCCAGATCACGGCAGCAAGCTCCGCCTCTGGGCCGCTGTAGACAGCAGTTCCGGCCGCCGCAGGCATCCACAGGCCGTTGCAGCCGGGTGAGAAGGACCAATGACAGGACAGCAAAAGGGAATCGAAAATTAAAACCGAGTGGAGAAAAAATCACGGCAGCAAGGCGCCAATCTGGCAACTGACCTGATTTTTCAAGCAAAAAGTTGATAAAAGGGCCTGCAAGAGGGGTGAAGGGTCGGCAGATCGAACAGCAGAGCAGCAAGGACGGGACCGATCTTCAAATTGCCGATAGTGCGCCCAGGCCTCCAAACAGTCTAAGTAAGTTTCAGAGGAACAGAGTTCGCCAGTGAGCAGGGACGGAAGCAGGCTGGGGCCGCGGCTCCTCGCCGCGAGCCTCAGTCTCAGAGGAGACAAGATGGGGCAGTGAGTAGGGACGGAAGCAGGCTGGGGCCGCGGCTCCTCGCCGCGAGCCTTAGTCTCAGAGAAGCCGCGTCAAGGACCATCACAAGTCAGCCTTCAAGATTTGCTGTTGTTTAGTTCTATAAATTTCATACTGGAGAAAGTAGCCGCATTTCACATCAAGTAAGGTCGGAAAGTCTGTACAATCCTTATACCCTCCTTATAATCCATGGTCAGTTAATTTGTTGTGCATCTGAACACTATACAAATTTAATTTGCACAGTGTTTCGGCCGTTTTTTTTCTTCCTCTTCGTCGTTTTGTTCTTCTCTCATTGAACTCCCCTGCTATTTGGGCATTTGTTTGGTCATGTAGTCACGATATTCTTAATTATGCCTACGCGAGTATGTGTATGGTTGAAAAATGATCATATATTGATTGCCTGACTAGTTATAACTTCTAACGTAAATCAAAACTCTGATATGGTTTGGACGTTTATGTTTGCGTCTTTTATAACTCTCGTGCTTTAAATGCAACCGATTATGGAGCTTGTGCCAATGCTGGTGGTGGTCGCCGATGGGATTTATTTGACTGGTTGACTGTTCGAACTGATGTGACTGATGTGACTGGCTGAATTTTGCTGACTCTATTCGAACTGCTGCCTATAAGACGAATGATATTGTATTCACGAGACAATTAACTTGAACTATCGGTGCACAATTTTCTGTAAATATAGCCTTGTGTGAATTACCTAGTACTCTAATTCGGAATGTGACTGAAAGATGGATTGAGGAAGGAATATCAATGAGATGGAGCGCTAGCTTGAGGGGAAGTCACGTAATATAATTAGTAATGTTAACGTAAAAATATATATGTAGGGACAAGCGATGATGTGACTTCAATGCTTCCAAGGCAGGGTAATGTAATTTTTGCGGCTAGATGTGATGAAATACTCAATTCAAGGTTCCGAGGTTTAATGTTTATTTTGGTGAACAATGTTTACTGATATATTGAAGGCCAACTGTTTCTGGTAAAACCCGAGTGATGTGATAATTATGTGAAATACCCGTACTGAAAATTTTCAGGAATGGCTAACCCGATTGCCAGCAGACAGGGTGACCGATATTTTTTCTTAACCTTGCCATTCAATTATTCGGTTCGGTTGATTATTTGGTCTGATTGGTGACATTTTCAAATCCGGTCAAATTAACTTCACTGTGGTTAATTTGCAATTTAATCTGTAAGCCTTTTTACGCAATCTTTGATGTCAGGATCGGTTGATGACAGGGTCATCATTTCAACGTTTCGGCATATACAAACAGATCATTTAGGGATTGTGTCGTGAGGATTTTGATAAACAGGTCTTATTGACGAATTGTCGAGTATGTGCTAATATTGTTTCCACACAGCCCTAAGCCGCCGATAATTGCAAGACTCTTAACTTAATTTTGTTAAGCAACGTTATTTTCATTAAGTTCAAAGCTAACTGAGTAAAGTAAATATTTCCCAAGGAAAAGGAAAGTGAGGAAGGCTGTGTTGGAATGTTTACGATTCTCGCAGTTAACTGTCTCCTTAACAAGCGCGAAATTATGGGATGGTTGTTTGCTCTATGGAAAGATATGGCGGTATGATACAAATCACGGTTATGTACAATTTCGTCCCTGTTCATCTCGCTGTTAAAAATTAACGCCAGAATAAAATCGCTGTCATGAAAAATTCGCACAAGTGTCCACACGGCCAGCGTCACCGATCACCGCTACCGGCCGCTGGGACACTGACCCCACGCGCCCGATCCCAAAACACATGACGTCATGAACCCCCTCCCCTGGACGAGAGGGTCCGGCCAGACGGTCAGACGCTAGCCTAACGAGGGGAAAACCCGTGGATTTCGCTCAGGTGGGACAGTTGTTGTACATACAGAAAAGTACTGAGCACCAAGTACCAGGTGTCCGTACCGAGTACCGAGTGCCGAGTACCCAGTACCGAGTATCGAGTACCGAGTACCGAGTACCGAGTACCGTGTACCAAGTACCGAGTACCGAGTACCGAGTACCGAGTACCGAGTACCGAGCACCGAGTACCGAGTACCGAGTACCGAGTACCGAGTACCGAGTACCGAGTACCGAGTACCGAGTACCGAGTACCGAGTACTGTGTACCGAGTACCGTGTACCGAGTACCGTGTACCGAGTACCGTGTACCGAGTATCGTGTACCGAGTACCGAGTACCGAGTAACGTGTACCGATTGCCGAGTACCTAGTACCGTGTACCGAGTACCAAGTACCGAGTACCGAGTACCGAGTACCGAGTGCCGAGTGCCGAGTACCGAGTACCGCGTACCAAGTACCGAGTACCGATAACCGAGTAACCGAGTACCGAGTACCGAGTAGTGAGTACCGATTACTGAGTACCCATTCCTGAGTAACGAGTACCGAGTACCGAGTGTCGAGTACCGAGTGCCGAGTACCGAGTACCAGGTGCCGAGTGCCGAGTGCCGAGTACCGAGTACCAAGTGCCGAGTACTGAGTACTGAGTACTGAGTACTGAGTATCGAGTACCGAGTACTGAGTACCGATTACCAATTACAGAAACACGACCCGTGGTACACTATAGTCACAAAATACACTACACAATGCACACTACACAATACACTACACAATATACACTGCACAATATACACTACACAATATACCCTACACAATATACACTACACAATATACACTACACAATATACACTACACAGCATAAACTACACACACTCCACAAATACACTACAAATGGTATCACGCCGGCGACGCTTCTTCACGCTAACAGTTATAAGATAAATACATATATACATACATACATACATACATACATACATACATACATACATACATACATACATACATACATACATACATACATACATACATACATACATACATACATACATACATACATACATACATACATACATACATACATACATACATACATACATACATACATACATACAGGCATTCAGGCATACAGGCATACAAGCATACAAGCACACAGGCACACAGGCACACAGGCACACAGGCACACAGGCACACAGGCACACAGGCACACAGGCACACAGGCACACAGACATACAGGCATACAGGCATACAGGCATACAGGCATACAGGCATACAGGCATACAGGCATACAGGCATACAGGCATACAGGCATACAGGCATACAGGCATACAGGCATACAGGCATACAGGCATACAGGCATACAGGCATACAGGCATACAGGCATACAGGCATACAGGCATACAGGCATACAGGCATACAGGCATACAGGCATACAGGCATACAGGCGTACAGGCACACAGGCGTACAGGCGTACAGGCGTACAGGCGTACAGGCGTACAGGCGTACAGGCGTACAGGCGTACAGGCGTACAGGCGTACAGGCGTACAGGCGTACAGGCGTACAGGCGTACAGGCATACATACAGGCATACAGGCATACAGGCATACAGACATACATACACATACTTGGAATCATGCATGCATACTGTACGTACACTACATACAAACGTGCAGACGCACGCCCAGAGACAACCGTGCGCGTGGAGCCGGGGCAAATAGGATACAACGCACGAGGGAGGTATGACGATAACAGCATGGTGTAAACTGACAGTGGGAAATAATAGACAAGATTGTGAGGAGGCCTAGACAATACGTAGCCGCGCCCCTGTGCGTAATATGCCTGCCGACACGGTCTGCTGCACAACGGGTGATGGGGGAAAGGGGGTGGAGTTGAATGGGAATTCAACTAAGAGGAGACCCTTTTAACAAAAGATGGCAAAGGTCTCAGATGTATAGACCGGTTTCGGTGGGAATATTTAGTTTGGAAGGAGAAAGTTGTGTTTCCAGGAGAATGGGAGTTAGATGATGATGAGATTGTTTGTTTTTTTGGGTCCATTCCGCGATGCCAAGAAGTGAGCTGGATCGCGCGCCATAAGTCGCGAAATACTGGCGGGCACTCGAAAGAGTCCGGTAACGCCAGGTTCTGGGAAACCAGGAGGGCCAGAATGGCCATCCGCCTCAGGTAAATGCCGTAGGAGGAGTCAGGGTGCTGAGGTGGTGACGTGTGCGGGCCGGAATGGCCATCCGCCCCAGATAAATGCCGTAGGATGAGTCAGGGTGCTGGGGTGGCGACGTGTGAGGGCCAGAATGGCCATCCACCTCAGGTAAATGCCGTAGGAGGAGTCAGGGTGCTGAGGTGGTGACGTGTGCGGGCCGGAATGGCCATCCGCCCCAGATAAATGCCGTAGGAGGAGTCAGGGTGCTGGGGTGGCGACGTGTGAGGGCCAAAATGGCCATCCGCCTCAGGTAAATGCCGTAGGAGGAGTCAGGGTGCTGAGGTGGTGACGTGTGCGGCCGGAATGGCCATCCGCCCCAGATAAATGCCGTAGGAGGAGTCAGGGTGCTGGGGTGGCGACGTGTGCGGGCCAGAATGGCCATCCGCCCCAGATAAATGCCGTAGGAGGAGTCAGGGTGCTGGGTGGCGACGTGTGAGGGCCAGAATGGCCATCCGCCTCAGGTAAATGCCGTATGAGGAGTCAGGGTGCTGAGGTGGTGACGTGTGCGGGCCGGAATGGCCATCCGCCCCAGATAAATGCCGTAGGAGGAGTCAGGGTGCTGGGGTGGCGACGTGTGCGGGCCGGAATGGCCATCCGCCCCAGATAAATGCCGTAGGAGGAGTCAGGGTGCTGGGGTGGCGACGTGTGGGCCGGAATGGCCATCCACCTCAGATAAATGCCGTAGGAGGAGTCAGGGTGCTGAGGTGGCGTGGATTGGCGATTGGGGCACCACGGAAACCGCAGTAAGTCGTGGATCCCAGCAGCAGTGTGCGGCAGGAATGGACCCAGACAGAAAAGCATGTGTGAGGTTATTCATATTTTCATTTGGTGGATTTAATAGTTAGAGTGGAAAGTTATCCATAGTGAAGAGCTGAGTACATCGGAGACGAAATTCGCTCAGTGAACCAGCTGTTACCCTGGTGCGTTCCCTGTGTAACACTACGCACCACTGGTGGGGATAGGAAAAGAGGGAGGGGTCAGGAAGACGAACCTGACAGTTTACTGCAAAGTATGAAAGATATTGATGATTGAGTGAATGTCTGGGGAGAGTCTGAGTGAAAGGATGTATGAATGTGTTAGTTGCAGTGGGAGTTCGTCCTCAGCGTAGCGTTGCACTGGGTATGCAGAATATACATGGAACCGATCACAGAACTCACGGTGTGATAATCTGAGAGACAAGCCGTTGGTGAAATTATGTAAGGAGGAGCCAGAGGGCCATTGGTGCCGGCTCACGGACAAGGAAACCCGGACCTTATTCCACCGGACCAATTCCCGATTAACTCGCTAAATTTCACCACCCCCACCCTAACCGTGCAGCGACCTATGTGCTCGCCGATGATTGACCTGCCTCCAAAATAAAAATGTATGTACAGGTTGAGCTCGATTCTGCATTTTAACCACAAAATTTAGTATTATCTCGAAAACACGGGGATATAACATTCTGAAAATGCCATATTTCGACTCCTGATCTCAAGAAAACCCCGTGAGCAAAATTTTAATAATGTTGCAAATTGTTGACAATTGTTGCAAGCAGTTCTAATTGTTGCAGATTAAGCCAGAGAGCCTCAACATTTATGTAATTCCATTCAGCGGCCCAAAATTAACCAGAGAAAGAGTTTTCAAAAATTTCACAAAATGTTGCAATGCTACACAAAATGGCAGAACCATGCAGAAGCGAAAACCCGTTACATAATCATGTAAAAGGAACTCGTGTTCACTATTATCCGTTTGTCGAAAAGGAGCTTATATGATGAGAAGCATTGACTTCAAGGTTGGGAAAGTTGTAAATCACATATTGAGCCTTTTGGTAACATTTTCATTAAAATTGAACATGTTTTCAATGGCGATGTTAAAGGATATAGTTCACCTTTAATTTTTTTTTTACCCAACACGATTTTATTATATTTTTTAATACAATTTCTTTTTATATTGTCAAAAATGGCCTTATATCGCGCCGATTCAGGACATAAGGTCGTAAATTTGTATTGTTTATCAAAACTATATGCATACTCTCTGTGTCAGAGTCCTGACGTCACGCGAATGTAAAAGATGGTTCAACCAATCAGATTCGAAAGTAGTCGCGTAAGAATAGACTCGCATTGGAGATGTGCCAACCGGCGGCCGGCGTTCGCTTGCTAGCACCAGCTGCAAGCTGATTGGCTGATGGTATAGCCTCTGCCCGGGCTAAAACCAGTACAACATTCTTTCGCCAGCACCGCATTCCTTCGCCAAAAACTCAAATATATTCGGCGGAGAGTCTTTTCAGTCAAGAAAACTTGCAGATAGGGGTTTCCCAACACGGGCTACAAAACTGTTATCTCAGTTTAAAACTCATGTTGAAGGTGAACTATTTCCTTTAAGAGGAAAGGTAAAAACATTATTCAAGCAATATTGTTTTCAAAAGATAAACAAATAGCTCTATCAATAACTCAGTATTGATACCTTTCCTGTGGTATTCCCTACCTACTATCTGTCAGATACTGCTTGGGTGTTGTATAAGATATACCGGGCATCCCAGAATAAACAGTCGGATTTAAAATGCTTAAAATAATGCTCCTCGCTAGTGCTTTCTTGCTTTTGAAATGCCTGCAAAACTTTCTCTGCGTTCCAAGGATTAAATTTGTCTCAAACAGCAATTTGACTATTTTTGCATTGGCGTCTGTCTGGTACGGGCGCATGGCTGCATGTTAATAAAAACTGTGTTAAACAAAATAGCATTAATTTGTTTATAAGTGGGCGCATGTTATTTTTCACAAAGTTGTATTTTGACTTAACTAGAAGAAAAGAAAATGCGCCTGTTCTTTCTGGGACGCCCGGTATAAGAGTTAAGACCCAAGAGAATGAATGAGAAAAACACGAGGGCAGTCCGATTCAGGAGCTATCGTTGTACAAGCATGCGTCAAAAACAAAATCCATGTTTAAGCTGACACACTTGGAAGTCAAAAGAAATAGTTGAACTCAACAGTAATTCAATATGCTATGGTTTAAACGTGAGATGGATGTCCGTGAAACGTAGAGGAAAACGAGCAAATTTGTATTTCATATAGTAGGCAGTCGCTGGATCCTAAAAGTGGTGGATATCAAATATAAATAAATGAATAACAAGTTACACAGACTGGAAAACATTAGTCGTGTGTATGTTATTAACAAACTTCAACTTCAAGACATTGGTCAGCATTTCTTAAATGTTCACCTGAGAGAAGTTCTCTACGAAGTCCTGGGTAAGCCGTGACATCAAGATGTACTTGAGCCCACCTTGCCGTGTGCAGAGAGCGCTGTGTAGGCCTCGGAGGACGGTCGAGGACATCAGGAAGCCTTTCTGGAAGGGCAGCAGCATCTGACGTGAGCCCACTCGGAGGTCCCGCACCAGCTTCGTGAACTGCATGAGCGAGTCATGCTGCTCATCGAACGCCTCCGGCATACCGAAACCACAGCAGTGCTTCTTGGCGTCCATGGGGTGGCGCGAGTTGAACGTGTCGAACGCGCAGTCGACGGCGACGACAAACTCGGCCTGTTCCCGGTACTGGTCGCCCAGGCAGTGCTGGATGGCGCGTCCTACCGTCTCACTCATCATCTGAGCGGCCAGGTAGACGCGCTGACGATCTTGGTTCGCCACCTGCCAGCAAATCATAAAATACATTGCAATACGCAAATAACACACACTTTAACCTAGTTTGGTGGTCAAAATTCGCATTGTAACAGCTCAGAATGTTGTTCAGTCAAGTTGAAGTATATACTTTTTTGGACAAGACCTTGCTTGCGCTTCGCGCACGTTCTAGTTATTAATGTAGACACATCATGCTTTATTGTTGTTGCAAAAAAATACATAGCTACAGCCAAGCCATTAACAACTTCGTGTAGACGTACTAGAACTGCACACGATTGCACGATTATTTGGTTCCTTGCCTGCAACTTTTGACCTGCCTGCATGATGACCAGCACGACCTAATATTTAGTACGCTACTGTTTGCACCCATTTACAGGAGGGTTCCTTTTCCTCCCAGGGCTATGGCAATGTGCAGAAACCCAACCCCAACCTGACTTAGCCAGTCAGGGGGAAGCAGTCTGAAGAACAGGCAGCACGCTCCTGCATGTTTGCAAACTTCTTGCCCTGCCACTATCAGTTTCATATGGTGTCAAAGTATGTAAAATATGACAGTAATTGTTGTTTTCCATACCTATAGTCCATTTTATCTCAATCTGATAATACCTATTAACAAACTTGAACTGAGCATTCAGTGAATTGTGAACTCAATATTGAACATCACAACACGGACTTTGAAGCCACATAAAACATGATGCCTCAAAAGTTGTCGAATAAATCATGCATTATTTAAAAGCCCGTTAAATTTGTATTTAATTGTAACATTGTCAAGCCACGACAATGTTTCGTAAAAGCATATTAAATCACAGTACCCTCTCACATCTGAGCATCACATCTCACCTACTCGGCCAAAAAACAAACATGGCAAAAAATCACTCGGATCTCTACGATACGCGTGCAGTGTTATCGGAACTGTCAACCAATGAGCAATGACTTAACCCGGCGCTGATTGGTCAATGGTCCAGATCACACTGTGTGCACTGCTCAGAAACATCGCTGTAGGTCTCAATACGGCAAACTGAATAATCGTCTATCTTTGAAGTTAATTTTAGAAAAACGCTTACTAATGTTTTCAATTTTTTTGCACTACATATTAAAGCTTATAAAATTTTACACTTTTACTATTTTTTTCCCAGCCACGACACTCCCTGGTTTTACCAAAAGCTCTGCAACCCAGCATACTTACACATGACACCCTTGGCTTTGCAAGCCAATAGATAAAACTGCTTAATCATTTTTCGAATAATGTATATATCACTTAAAAGCCAGTTAAATTCTATGTCAGATGTGTTTTTCCAGCCACGACACCTCTCCGTTTTTGAGCAAGCCATGATTTAATCTCAATAAGTCTTTCTTTAGGTTTGTGTTGCCCCTTGGTAAACGATTTTATGTCTTTTTACTTGTTATTTTAGCAAATAATTAACGTTTTTAGATTTATTCTTCATTTAACATTTCATATATGCATTAAAAGTTCTGCCCAAAACTTGTTAATTTTCACATTGCAGTCATTTGAAAGAGCCACCACGCTGCATGCTTTAAAAAAAAAATCAAATTCCAATCGCTTATTTTTTTTGTATATAATTTTACAATATGAATGTAACACTTAAGTTACTTTTATATCCATAATTTACTTATTTTTTAGCTTGCAAATACCAACTGAAAAAAGTGATACACATAGGCCTGTGTTGAAGGCCGGCACTCGGCGCTACCTAGTATTCTAAGTATCGTGCTTACACCGGTATCTATAGTCTTCCTCAAACCGTTTGCATAAGTAAGTTCTTACCTTTTAAGCATATCACGTATAGTCATTTACATGGCATGGTAGTCACATGTCATGGAAGACAGTACAGATAGTGAATGTAACAGTGACTTAAATTCGCGAGAACTATATGAAAGAGCAAAAGAAGCTATACCTGAGAATACAAGAAAAACAACCGAATGGGCGGTACAAACGTACCGACGGTGGGCCTAGCGCCGTCAAAGCATACGGTATGTGAACCGGGATCTGCTCCAGTACAGGCGATGTTTGAAAACGACGAACAGTTGTTATAATACATTTAATCGCACGTTTGGTCGGTATATCGGGTGCTATTCGGTCTTCTTTCCCACGAGTGTTAGAATTGCATGCACTCGTAAACTCGTGCATGAAATAAGAAAATAGTACTCATTTCATTCGTGCAATTTTCGCAGATAATAACTTCACTTCGTTCGGTTATTATTTTATGCATAGAAATAATGTCCTCACTCCGTTCGGACATTGTTTCAAACACCCGTGGGAAACAAGACCGATAATACCTGGTATACCGACCAAGCGGTGCGATTCAATATATATTAACGCAAAACCGTTTGACATAAATAACCAACGTCGACACCGGAGCCTAAACTAGTCGCTTGATTAAACACAAATGGAAGGCATCTATATTAATATTTGATAAGCGTCTGTCTGTCTGTCTGTCTGTATGTCTGTCTGTCTGTCTGTCTGTCTGTCTGTCTGTCTGTCTGTCTGTCTGTCTGTCTGTCTGTCTGTCTGTCTGTCT
This sequence comes from Chirona hameri, assembly GCA_036785665.1. Taxonomy (NCBI): domain Eukaryota; kingdom Metazoa; phylum Arthropoda; class Thecostraca; order Balanomorpha; family Balanidae; genus Chirona; species Chirona hameri. The sequence goes on from JAXIVJ010009855.1 coordinate 43,545, forward strand.
GCCTGTCTGTCTGTCTGTCTGTCTGTCTGTCTGTCTGTCTGTCTGTCTGTCTGTCTGTCTGTCTGTCTGTCTGTCTGTCTGTCTGTCTGTCTGTCTGTCTGTCTGTCTGTCTGTCTGTCTGTCTGTCTGTCTGTCTGTCTGTCTGTCTGTCTGTCTGTCTGTCTGTCTGTCTGTCTGTCTGTCTGTCTGTCTGTCTGTCTGTCTGTCTGTCTGTCTGTCTGTCTGTCTGTCTGTCTGTCTGTCTGTCTGTCTGTCTGTCTGTCTGTCTGTCTGTCTGTCTGTCTGTCTGTCTGTCTGTCTGTCTGTCTGTCTGTCTGTCTGTCTGTCTGTCTGTCTGTCTGTCTGTCTGTCTGTCTGTCTGTCTGTCTGTCTGTCTGTCTGTCTGTCTGTCTGTCTGTCTGTCTGTCTGTCTGTCTGTCTGTCTGTCTGTCTGTCTGTCTGTCTGTCTGTCTGTCTGTCTGTCTGTCTGTCTGTCTGTCTGTCTGTCTGTCTGTCTGTCTGTCTGTCTGTCTGTCTGTCTGTCTGTCTGTCTGTCTGTCTGTCTGTCTGTCTGTCTGTCTGTCTGTCTGTCTGTCTGTCTGTCTGTCTGTCTGTCTGTCTGTCTGTCTGTCTGTCTGTCTGTCTGTCTGTCTGTCTGTCTGTCTGTCTGTCTGTCTGTCTGTCTGTCTGTCTGTCTGTCTGTCTGTCTGTCTGTCTGAAAAAGACACTTAACCAGTATCATGTGGAAGCAGTGGCGCCGCCGAGCATTTTTGAGTGGGGGGGGGGGGGGGGGGGGTCGGCTGAAATGACGAAAAAAATGTACCCCCATTTTTTGCGTGTGTGCCTTTGCAGCATTTTTTTTTATGTGGATTTTCATGTTATAGTAGGTACTTGTTATTTAGCGCCGTCAAGGGGCGCATTTTTTTCGGTTTTCCTGATACAACCTAGAAATATAGGCAGTGGGCCATGTATAGGATAAGAAGCTAAAAATGCTATAAATTCAATTCAGCGTTACGAGGAACCGAATACGATGACGATGGCTTCGTTATGATAATGTCCACCGATGTGACGCCGCGAAGCGGCGTGAAAATTTTAATTTTAGGTCGTGGAAAACGAAATTTTAATATTGGAACCAGACCGTGAGTGGAGCCAAGCCTCAGGAACCCCTTTTCCTGGTTACACATCTCGGTATGATGAAAATATTGAAATTAAGGTAGTTTTTCATATACATTAGCCTCGGATAGTAAATCACGATGACCGGTGGCAGTAAGCGCTTAATAGTACATATGCTAATACTAACTGTATACGTATTAACCAAACTGTAACAAACAACTAGTAACAGTGCAAATGGTTTGAAAGCAGCAGGGGGCAGAACGACTTTTCCGCGCACAAATAGTCCCTGTGGATCTGGAGGAGCCTGGAGGGAGATGGCTTGGGGAGATGGTCCTGGCCTGGTTCCCACTATTAGCTCTTCGGTCCAGCAATCTGGGCACCGCTGGAGCAGCTTCCGGGTGCCGATGTCCGCGTCTTTGCGTTCGCGTCGCCTTTTTTGGAGCTCGGCAGACTAGCTAAACATGTAGCCCGCTTGCAAGTTAATATTTTATGAAGGGAGTGGGCCCTGGTGGAATTCCGTTTCCCATTTTCCAAATTTATATAAGCAATTGCGAAACTTGTGTCATGCCGCGAAGCGGCGCGAAATTTCCACTTTTTGACTGTGGATAGCGAAACCTTGACTGCTGCAAAGGCAGTTTTTACGATAAATTGTTAACTTCCCCCGCAAAAAGTGTGTGTTTGTGTGTATGTGGGGGGGGGGGGGGGGGTCAACCACCCCTCCCTCTGAGAGTGGAGGGTCGGGGGGACTGTCCCCCGACCCTCCCGTCTGCGACGCCTCTGCATGTTACGGATGAAATTTCCTTCGTTTTCCTTTCGGAGCAGCGGTGTGTCGGAAGGGAAAACGAAGGAAATTTCATCCGTAACTGACTGAGCCCATTTCCACGTCGAATCGGTGTATAATCCTATTCAGTTGAGGCATAGGCATACCGAAGGGGGGGGGGGACGGCAATTGCCCTCTCCTGAAGGTCTGTACGTGCCCCCTTGACCATATGTTCCCCTTTATAAATAGGGCCTGAAGGGCCCTACTTCGAAATTTCCCCCCCCCATTTTTTAACACGCACAGTGGAGGGGGGGGGGGGCACTTTTGTGCCCCCCCACATGTTTTTCGTAAATAGCTCGCAAATGAAGCGGCGCAGGGCGGTATTGTTTACGCGACATTTACGGCAACTCAATAGCTGATCGTTTGACAACAAAAATATAAATCGGTGGATACATTTTTGAGTTATATGGATTTTCATTCCAAGATGGCGGCCAGAATCGAGGTCGGCAAAGCGATATCTTCGGAACCAACAGTCGGATCGGGATGATTCAAACGCCATTCGGTAGACAATGTCAATGTTCATCCCCTGAAATAATGTTGGACACATTGCTGGTGACCTGTAACGTCACAGACGTCAAATTCCCAAAATTGTGACATTTGGTAAGATTTGACCTTCGTGACCTCGTTTGACCTTGAAGATATTGACTGAAGGTCACTTAATTTTTGCAAATGTAGACCATTGTAGCACCTACCTACCCTGTAAGTTTGATCGTTCTAGCTCTCATACTTTCGGAGATCTTAGGGGGGGGGACTAAAATGCCCCCCCCCCTCCACAGCGCGAGTTAAATACAAAATGTTGAAAATATGCCCCTCTAAAAAGATAGTGGGCCAAATCCGATTAGTTTTTTTTTGGGTGAGGGTACCTTATAACCCCCCCCGGATCAAATATTGCCCCCCCCTGGAGTGAATCCTGGGTACGCCACTGATTTGAGGGGGATTCAGGCCCCCCCCCCCCATACACACACTTGGCTTCAGCCACCCCAACTTGGACGAGGAAGTGGGTCAAATCCGTGGAGAAATCTGCATTTTGGTGGATTTTGATGGTACTTTAAGCGATTTTCCCAGCTCTGCCCCCCCCCCCCCACACAACTTTTCTGGAGAAGCCCCTGCCACGTCGTATTTTTCATCTACCAATCTTGATTTGAATAGGAATTACATGAAAACTAGAATCTATACACCCAATTGCGATATAAGCAAAAAACAGGTAGGTATACCTAATTGAAGCATTCAGTCACAAAGAACGGACTAAGAGAAAACTGGAGTCAAGCAGTATTACTCAAAATTGAGATCAGGAGCGGATCCAAGGGGGCCATCGGGGTCATAGCCTTTACAATGACCGAGATTGGCGAGGCCAAACCAAAACATTGGCCAAACATTGACACATTTCTTGATTTTAATAGCAATATAAGGAGCCTTCACTAACGCAAGTTTGTTTTAAATCGGCACAAGTAATGAAAGCCCGATCACTTCTTGGAGTTTTGTCGGACTTTTTGTGTGATTGTGCCTCTCAAACGAAGTTCCTCGCCGTTCTTGGTCCGTAAGCAGAATGGATGGGAATCAACATTTATGTAAGAGGGAGCTGCTGCTCTCGGCTCGCTGGTCGGACTGCTCTCGGCTCGCTGGTCGGACTGCTCTCGGCTCGCTGGTCGTACTGCTCTCGGCTCGCTGGCCGGACTGCTCTCGGCTCGCTGGACGGACTGCTCTCGGCTCGCTGGCCGGACTGCTCTCGGCTCGCTGGCTGGACTGCTCTCGGCTCGCTGGTCGGACTGCTCTCGGCTCGCTGGCCGGACTGCTCTCGGCTCGCTGGCCGGACTGCTCCTGCCTCGCTGGCCGCCACATGCCCGGTGGCCGGCGGCTGCACCAGTCCCGGGTCCCGGCTGAACGTCGCCGTGCTGCAGGCGATCGAGCTCCGCCAGTCGGACGATGACAAGGCACATGAGTGCTTTTGGATTACCTTTGTTTTTTCGCGATGTGTTGTATAGCTATAAGTAAGACAGCTCCCCAAAGAGTAAAATGTTTGAAGCGCCAAAGTGACGTTTACGCCTGAAAATCGTCCCATCGATTTGTGCTGTCATCAAAAATATATTCGATAAATACACTGCGCTCGTTGTGGATGTTCATACACAATTCGTGAGCATTTATGCATGAATTTGTTCGCGTAGCTATTTCTAGAAACTCAGAATTAGAAACACGGTCAGCATTTAATTTATCAGTACCCTGTTCTCTCACTAGATGACTCTGCTATACCAGCTCCCTTCCCTGACATTGAAAAGTACCGATTGCCGAAGATGTAGAAGTTGCAGACAGGATTCTAAACATCTCTTATATGCTATGCGTCAAAAACTCTATCACATAATACATATATATCTTCTCACCCGGACTGACCTTTTTCCGAAATTCGCTAGCTCACAATCTGCATTTGAAGTCCGCTTCCTGCGGACGGTTAATATAATTTTGTTTCGGTTTGATTCCGTTTCACTCAAATTTACGTCATCATTGAATCTAAGGTTGAGTTGACTCATTGCCAGACATTTCGGTAATATATTGAACTTCAAAATATGTCCACTTAGATGCTGTCCTTGTAAATAATAGGCAAATTTGAAAAGGCGATTTAATTATCTTGTTAACCGTTGTTAGTTTGTCTTTTGATCAAATGATGCTTGCTGTTTAACACTTTTAACAGCGATTTGACTGGGCCTAGCGTCACATAGCAGCAATTTCATTGGAAAAGATAGGCCTGGCGGCGGTCATTGTTTATAGCGCTGAACGGGGATCATATCTGAGGTAAAGGTTTCAGAGTCGGCAATCAATGATCATATCTGAGATAAAGGTTTCACGATCGACACACAAGAAACCAATAGGCATGCAAATAGCTCGTTTTAATTTGCATCGGTGCCCGTGTAAGTGCTAGTTTATGTGATTGCAAATTCTTAACATTAACTTCAGTGGGCTTTTCATTCATGGGCAATATAAGTATAAGAGAGAAACCATTCCAATGCAGTTGAAACTGAGACTATGCATTCATCATGGACGGCATTATACGGTTGCCCAATGACACGGGATATTTTACACATTTGCGTAACAAAGTTCAATTTACATCTGTCAAGAGACAGAAAAATAAAAATAAATATATACAAACCTAAGTAATATAAGGGTGCTTGTACAAGTATAGGAGACTTCGATGCCAAGTGGGTCATGTGCGCCTAACACCGACAGTGGCTGCAGGCGCAGATGACTGCAACGCTAGCGAACGTTACATAATACTAACATTAACAGCACTTCAAGGCGGCAATGTCCAGCGAACGGTACACGTTTATAACACTGGTGATACGTGAGATCGTATTACACAGTCATTTATATACCATGCGAACAGCAATCGTTACATAGGTCCGATAAGATAGACAGTATGAGAAGATGGTAACGCGAAGAAAATTGCATGGTCACTATGCTTAAAATATCTACCAAAGTCATGCGATACATGTTGTATGAGTTATTTTCTACGTATAACTCGATAGTGATAGTCTTTTTACCACCTGACTTCATTTACGTGAAGTAAATGTCAATTTCAGGTCAAGTGCAGGTCACACACACATATATATATATATATATATATATATATATATATATATATATATATATATATATATATATATATATATATATATATATATATATATATATATATATATATATATATATATATATATATATATATATATATATATATATATATAATATATATATATATATATATATATATATATATATATATATATATATATATATATATATATATATATATATATATATATATATATATATATATATATATATAATATATATATATATATATATATATATATATATATATATATATAATATATATATATATATATATATAATATATATATATATATATATATATATATATATATATATATATATATATATATATATATATATATATATATATATATATATATATATATATATATATATATATATATAT